>CAEGAG010213307.1:0-23533 GCA_903067065.1 Brachyrhaphis terrabensis
GGTATATTATTAAAACTTTAAAAACTCTTTCTGTGTACCGTCTGTATGTAGGCACATGCGGCTTATAGACAGGTGCGCTCTATAGTCCGGAAATTACGGTAATTTAGTTTTATTTTAAGTGTACTAAGAAGAAACTAAACTTAAGAATTTGAGCTGGGTAAATGCAACATTTATTTTTATTTTGTAAAGTTTTAGCTGAATAGGAACTCTGTGTTCTTTTCTTTTTTTATTATTTATTTATTACAATAAATAGTAAAACATAGTGAAAGAAAATTTATTGGCGAAAAGACACATACACATGTATACTTGCATACATACACGCACACACACATATACGCCTCCGGAGGAAAAAGAAAAACTGGAAAAAGAAAAAAAAAATGGGGGGGGGGAGCTGGGTGCGCAGGGGGGGTTTACATATCTACATTGAAACAACAAACTCAATAAATAGTTGCCATTTAGAGTAGAATTTGTTCAAGTTTCCAGTTTTTGAATATCTAATTTTCTCCACCTTCAAAAAGGACATGACCTCATTTATCCACATTGTGCTGGATGGGGCTATAGTTGATTTCCAGTTAAGGAGAAGGTGACGCCTCGCGATCACAGAGGTAAAAGCTATCACTTCCAACTCGACTATATTGCTCCGGGAGACCAAAGATACCAGTATGAACTGAAGCATCAATAGTTTTTGAAAGTACAACAGACATGGTGTGAAAGTAAATTTGCCAGAAATTTGTAAGAGCTGAGCAGGTGAAAAACATATGTGCAAGATTGCAGGGTGAACTTCCACATCGATTGCAAACATCCACCATATTTGGAGAGATCTTTGCCAGCCTGGTTTTTGAATAATGACATCTGAATACCACTTTGAACTGTATCAAACTCAGGCGGGCACATATAGAAGTTTTGTGAATGGCTGTCAGGGCTGCCTCCCACCAGTACTCATCAAAAACCAGCCCCAGTTTACGCTCCCAAGCTCTCTTAGTGTTTGTAGTTAGAAAGACGTCATATCACTGAATCGAGTTATATATCTTTGAATTTAAAGACCTTTGCAAGGGGTTAAGTTGTATAAGTTCACCCCACGACTGCTCAGGTGGCAGGTGAGGGAAGTTGGGAAATAAGGATTTTGCACATGCCCTTATCTGGAAGTATCTAAACAGATGGGAGGGTGGGAGATCGAATTCAGAAGCCAAATCAGTGAAAGAACAAAACAACCCTCCCCTATAAAAATCCTTGAAACATTTTAGTCCCTTATTCTGCCAAAAGTAGAAGGTCGGGTCAGTAAACATTGAGTTTTTTAGAAGTGAGGTTAGGACTATGGGGCCTGTAAATTTAAACTGTTTCCTAAACTGAAACCATATTCTCAAAGTATCTACAACTATGGGGTTGTTGGTTTGGCCAGAGGGATTTACAGAGGTTGGACCTGTCAGTAAAGCCAAAAGTGAGGCTGAGGGACATGAATGTGCTTCTAGTTGACACCAAGGTAAATCAACTGAATTAGACCAGAAAACAATTTTAGTTAAGTTAGCTGCCCAATAATAAAATTGAAAATTGGGTAAACAGAGGCCACCATAAAACTTACAGTTCTGAAGTATTTTTTGTCTTACTCTGGGTGTTTTGCCGTTCCATAAAAAAATGAGATATAGCTGAATCTAATGATTTAAAAAAACTTTTTGGTAAAAATACAGGTAGACATATGAAGAGAACTAGAAATTTTGGCAAGATGTTCATCTTAACAGTACTTATTCTCCCAATCAAAGAGAGTGGGAGGGACCCCCATTTTTGAAAGTCTTTTTTAATGTCCGCAAACAGTGGAAGAAAATTTTTAGAGTACAAAGACCTAAAAGTTCTAGTTATGTTGACCCCAAGATACCGAAAACCCAAAGGACACAGTTTAAAAGGAATATCAGATTGGGAGAGCTGCAGTGCTAATTGGTTAACCGGATAACATTCGCTCTTGGAGACATTAACTTTATACCCTGAGAACTGGTCAAATCTGTGAAAGAACTTAACAATAGCGGGGCAGGTTCCTAATGGATCACTGACATATAAAAGCAAATCATCTGCATATAATGATAGGTTTAGTTCTGCATGATTCCTGATGATTCCATTAACACTGGGAGAAGTTCTCAGAAAAATACTCAAAGGCTCTATTGCAAGTGCAAACAAGAGGGGTGACAGGGGGCAGCCCTGTCGACAACCTCTGTTTAAAAAAAATATCCTGATCGGTTGTTATTGGTAATAATACTGGCACAGAGTAGTGTATAGAGAAGGCGTATCCATGATATAAAATTCTTCCCAATTCCAAATTTAGTTAAAACAGCAAACAGGTAACTACATTCAACCCGATAAAATGCCTTTTCAGCATCGATTGATATGACAACCTCGGGTGCAACTGTAGTCTCCCTCGAATAAACCCCCTTTCTTATTTCTATCTGCAATGACCCTAATACACCGTCACCGTAAACATTGAGAACAGGCATGATCTGATTAACAAGGACCTCTGGGTATAGAAACATTACCCCAGGAGATCACATAACGAGGGGAGAGATAAAACTCATTGCGCAGTTACTGGAGTTTTGCTGAATGTTCCACAGGTGTGTGTGTGTGTGGGGGTGTGTGTGTGTGTGTGTGTGTGAAGGCATCCCTAACACACCGTGTCATCATGAAGTCTTGACTTCCCTCAGACATCAGTGTGTGCATGTTGTGGCTGCTGGTGTGTGTCTGTGTTCCTCTGTGATGGATGGGTAATAAAAGAACGTTCACACGCCTCAGATTGGAGAAAGGAAGCCATTCTCATGTGTCTCTTTTTATTTCCAGCCATGTCGGACGCTGAAGAGGAATACGAGTGAGTGGAGTTCCTCTAATCAATCCTGATTTATTAAATGTTGCCGCTCAATATGTTTCCAAACTCTTTTTACTTTAATGTGTTTCTGCAGGGATCAGGCGGTGGGTAAGTTCCAGGACCGACACATGTTCCTCGTTGTTTTCCCTCCAGTTGGTTAACTCTCTGAACTCTGTTGTTTTGCGTCTGACTAGAAGTTGAGGAGGAGCAGGAGGCGGAGCCTGAGGAAGAGGAGGAGGAAGCTGAACAGGCTGAGGAAGATGGAGGAGGTATGGTTCAAATTAAGAAAGAAGAATTGTGCAGATTGTAACGGCATATTGATAAGATGTGATGCTGTTAGTTTTTGTTTAATGCATTCACCTTTTTTCCTGCTTTCTGATTGGGTGTCACTGTGATGGTCCGGGCCAATAGAACAGCAGGAGTACCAAGGTACGACAAATCTCTGACAACACAAACGTCATCTCCTAGCTAAAATACATAGAACCAGATACAACTAAAATACTTTAACTAGTCAGCTTGAGACTGAGGTTTGATCCCAGATCTTAGTCTACAGTGTCAAGCATAAGTATTTATATCACTTGACCTTTTTTACCACCACAAAGCTGCTGTGCTTAGGGCACCCACATGTCTAGCTCCGGCCCTGGCTGTGCCAGAGAAACATCTGAATGTTCTGAACACAGAGCCTTGAGGACTGGAGCTCGACCTGAGCTTGTGCTCAAGAATAACAATCCCTAGAAAAACTCTGAAGATTAGCAGGACAGTTATTTGTTTACTAGGCTCGGTTCACAAATTAGGGAAAATATTTGTTTCCCTAGATTTTATTTCAGTGTTGAGAAAAAATGAGCATTCCAAGCTTTCCCAAATGTTGTGAAACGAAAAACAATGAATCAACGTATCAAATTTTCTTCCACTTTACAGTTGCGTGGTAATTTGTATTGTTCTATCACATAAATCCCAAAACAATACATTCATGTTTTTGGTTCTAATGTGACAAAACTGAAAGAAGTTCCAGAGTTAGAAGTAGTTTTTTAAGGCATCACACTTCCACTGTCGTAAGCATTCTGCTTTTTTTCTCATTTCTCCCTCATACAGAGATTTAAATGTGCAAACGTTCGAAACGGAAGTCAGATTTAGTTTCATTTTGCACACGAACAAAGAATGTTTTTAATTATTTTTCTCAGTTGGCAAATTTGCTGGTGAAGAGAACTTACTGGAAAGTTCATAACAGGACATGTGTTTTCTGTTTGGGAAAAAGTTGTGCCTTTACAGACCTCTTACACTTCTTTTTATCTGAAATGATTATTGTGGAGAAATTTCTCTTCTCAAAGATTTTGCTTGGAAAAGCATCAGTTTGCTGGTCTTATTGTGTAAGAAACAAAGACATGCTAGGCTGTCACAAAGGAGCCAACAATGTTATTTTAAAAGGTTTTGAATCTACTGCAACAAAATTTGCTAAATAAGTTTAAGAATTACAAAAAAAAAAACCTCCACCAAAAATAATGAACTCATGCACAATAAGTTCCAGTACATATAACTCCAAACCCTTTGGAAAAGTCTCAAGAAAGTTTCTCAGCACAACTTTAGTGGATGAAAATCGAGTTTGGTTCTGGTGAAGTGGTGTCGAGCAAATAAAGTGGGCCTGAACTTCCAGAATGTTCAACAAGTTCAACTTTGTGCTTCTGCATAATCAATATTAACTTGGTTATTTTACCTGTGCCGTCATCGTCTGTCTGCTTTTATCTTCTTTGTTTTGCTTTTATTAATATTTATGACTCTATCCTCACATTCTTTCACATTCATTGAAAAAATGAATGTGATCTCTGACATAGTCTCTTTTTTTTCCTTGGTCTCATGTTCACATTTGACCCATATCAACGATTCATTTGTTGCTTTGCTGCCCTCTGTGCATCTCTCACATCCGGCTGCTCCATCAAACCAAGATGCCCAGGAGGAAGGTGAGAGCAAAACAAATATGGAAAAAAATATTTTTCCCACCTTCCTAAAATAATTACCTAACATAAAAAAAACAAACATTGACTTTTATAAATCCAGCATGATTCACTTCTTAACATCGGACAGTTGGAGTTGACCTTGACTAGAGGTAACGGTCAAGTTCTGGTCAGAACATCAGCATAGATGTTGCTCTCCTTTGAGGCCTTCAATGATTTTGTTTGGACTGTTCTTTTTTCAGGGTGGACTGAACTTTAATGACTTTTCAATTTAACGCAGATCTTCCAACGTAACAGTGCCTGTATGTTGCATGTTGCGTCCTGGCAAATATGGCCGACCCCATTGGTTGATCTCAGCTTTTATTCACATCCTGCACATTTTGTATTGGGTTGACATCATTCCCTTTCAAGAACCTCCATGTATGTTTGGGATCATTGTCCAGATGTAACACCCAACTGTGTCCAAGTTTCACTCATCTTGTCTGAAATATCACCACCAAGATGAATGAAAATTGTTTAGTGTTTAGAAGGAACCTTGTGGCGTTTTCCATTAGATTTACACGCTACCATGTATAATGAAGATCATGCTAAATTATTACTATTATTATTAGATTCTGCACCTTGGACCGTTGACCGTACTTTACTGTCAGTGTAGATTATTTGATGGAAAACGGAGCGATTTGTAGGTTTCTGGCTCAACTTCCCCTATTTCAAGGTACATAGGAAGTTAAAATCTTGTTTAAAGGTGCAGCATTGTGTGCAATCGACTTTTTTGAGGTTTACATGATGTTGTGATGTTTTTCAATCATCAAAGCCATACCTGGAGTGTTGCTCTGATTCTTTCATGAATATTTGAGAAATCCTGGCAACCATTCAGCAGTGCAAAATGCCGGGGTGGACCTAGCCCCGCCTCTGAGGACGTAGCTCCTCCTCTGAGGTGCAGCTTCCAAGCTTCAGAGCTTCCGCCTCACACTTGAAAATGTTCAACTTTTCAAACTCTGAAATTTACCAGGGTTTTTTTAATTTATTTTTTTTAGGAAATTTCTGTGATTAATCTCAAAATGTCAGAGTTTTTTTTTTGTTGTTGTGGAAATTCACACCTGTTTTCTTACCTAAACGGCCCTAACAAGCCGTCGCAGTTTACAGATCGCATTCTCTGGACGCTTAACGTTTTTATCCTCATGTTGCAGGATATGACATGAAAAGTAAACTTACAAGTTTGCTGTGGTTTATGTTACCTTATAGAATAGAAATAATTCAGTTCAAGACATTTTCCAGCTCTTTAGCGGAAATTTACTCCTCCATTATTTTTTCTATCTACGACGGCCCTAAATCATGGAAATGACTTGGACCTCAACCATGTTAAATAAAGTCTGGTCTGTGTCCAAACTCTGAGTCCTGGGCAGGAAATGAATAAAGGAGAGTGAAGAATCACACCAGAGCATGCTCTCTGCTTACGTAAGCTGCTGTTAGTGATTTAAATAATTCCCTTACTTAATGTTTGCTGTATCATCCAGAAAACAGAACGGTTCGAATGCTTTTCTGCAAGCCCAGTCTATTTGTGGAGATGATTATACTGTAATAAAAATAGTGTTTATACTCTTAATACTTCCTGCTCAGACATTGTGTGTTTCTAATAAACTAAGCAGTCACGATCCAAATCTTTTTCGTGATTGGTAGTTCTCTGTCAAGTATATTTAATATACAAAAGTAAATTTTTGGATTCTTGTTTTGCTGTAATTTCTAAAGATATTAGAACCCCTCATCTGTTGCCCTTTTCAAAATATGAACCATCCTTTTCACCGTTACACAATCCTTTCTTTCACCTCAGGAACAAACTCTAAATTTGTTTATTTTCTGCATTTTTCTCTGCAGAAGAAGAGCGCCCCAAGCCAAAGTACGTTGTATAACCATAAACTCACATTGCTTCATCTGTCTTCCTGTGGTTTCCTCCACTTTCTTTCACTAAGCTCTGTTTTTTTTCTTCTCCCCTTTTAAAGGCCTCTTGTGCCCCAACTTGCTCCTCCAAAGATTCCTGAGGGAGAACGAGTGGATTTTGATGTAAGTTAAGAAGATGATTGAAACAGCTGCAACTTTAGTTCCTGACTAAAGTTGCAGCTTAGAAGAAGTTACTGACTGGGATCAGACGGAGAGTTAAGTTCTGTTTTTGTCGGTTTCTTGCCTGGTTATGGTGGCGTAACAGTGAAGGTTGTGGTGAATGTGGAGGCGATGAGTGACAGGGAAACGGAGCGGAGTTCATCATGGTTATGATTTTGTAACAATACTATCAGCTCATATTACTGAATATTAAAATCGCTTTGGGGTTGAAAATGTTCACACAGAAGTTTGATTGCGATCGCATTTATCTTATAAATGACCTTGCAAAACAATAAAATCAACATTCTGTAAAAAAAAAAAAAACAAAAGATCAGAATTGAGCGTTGAAACCTGCCTTGTGAACGTAAACACACTGTTGGAACTATTTATTCTTTATTTCTTTATCCATTTGAATTTTGTTAGTTTATTCTTAAATTTCAATTTTTTTTTATTATTTACAGAGTTTATTTGCAAGTTAATAATTGTTGATTTTATTTATTTTTTGTTTTATTATTTTTCTTATTTATTTTTTCTAAGTAAGACAGGAAGAAATGTGGGTCGGGTCACTTTCTATAAGTGTAGGGGCCTGGTAAAGGACCAGCAGGCATTTGGGTTTGGGGCCTATGGTTTTTACCAGAGCAAGAGAACAATGGAAAGTTTGAATGTTGTAATTGTTTGCTGAAATAGGAAAAATCATCCAGAACAATCAACAAGTTTGGACATTGAACCTTCTTTTGCCTGCGTGAAGAAACTTGACCCCAGCGCCTCAGTAGCGGTTTGATGAAACTTTTATTGGATGTTTGGTTTGGCAAACAATCACCACTACACTCACCCTGCAGCGGATGGCTTCATTTCATCCCAGAAAAAGTCAGAGAGAAATCTGAAACCAGCCACGAAATTAGCCATGACTAAAAAAAATGGGTTTTTTTCCACATTAAATATAATAAACTTATTATAACTACAAAACCCTGAATAGCTTGGAACTGAAACTCAAGTCCAGTCCCATCATTGGACAAAATGCTTTAGCAACATTAAGATAAGATGTCAGTTTGGTTCCAGCTCATTGATCACCCAATGACCATCTCCTAGATTAACTCTTGGATCAGCTGCTCAGTCCACTAGTTACTAACAGCTGGTTCTGGTCTTTCTCTTCGGTCGTCTCTATACGTCGAACCATTGATCGCCAGTCGTCTCTCAACTGTTTCCTTCGTCACTTTGTCAGGACATCCACAGAAAGCGAATGGAGAAGGACTTACTGGAGCTGCACACCCTGATCGATGCTCACTTCGAGCAGAGGAAGAAGGATGAGGAGGAACTCATTGGGCTCAAGGAGCGGATTGTGAGATCACTTTAAGACTCGTGCGGCCGGTCAAGTCTCAAAGCTGCTTTGGAGCGCAAGTGGGATGAAATGAATCGCCAAATGTTTTCCCTCCAGGAGCACCGTCGAGCCGAGAGGGCCGAGATCCAGAGGGTCAGAACCGAGAAGGAGAAGGACCGACAGAACAGGATTGCGGTAAAGATCCACATTCCTTCATAAAACTGTATTCCATACCTGTTCATAATATGAAATCATAAGTTTACTTGCCACTTACACTCTATATGTCATATGTAGAGTTCTTGTAAAAGTATCCATACCACTTTTTCACATTTGCAACGTCATAACCGTAAACATATCTCACAAGAAATGTTCAAAATCATGTAGAAAACTTTTGCTTTACAGTTCTGATTTGATTCTGTCATGTAAAACATTCAAGTGACGAAATGTGAAAAGGTCAGAGGAGTATCAATACTTTCACATCCAGGGTTTCCCCCAGAAAACTTGCTAAGCCTGATGCTCAGGGCGCTAGGGCGGTCCTCCAGCCGGCAGCCATGTTTTTGAGTTAAAAAAATGTATAAAGTTGACAGGAAATTTGAAAATATCACTTGATAGTTATGCGTTATTAGGAGACTGGAAGATTAACGTCTAAACACCAACTATAAAGTCTTTAAAAATGGCAATCATGAAGAACAAACTGAAATAAATTAATGCTAAGCCTGGTTGGGGCACAAGAAAAGCCTGGCGGCCCGCCAGGCTTATAATACCCTGTGGGAAACCCTGTACATCTGTTGGAGGTACTTCATCAACCTATGCAAGGCATTTACATCTGCTGTGCTACAACGACAAGCAAACATGATATCTTCTCTTGTTCCGTCGTCCGTTCCGCCTCGCAGGAGGAACGTCACAGAAAAGAGGAAGAGGAGGCCAAAAAGAAGGCAGACGACGACCTGAAGAAGAAGAAAGTGCTGTCTGGCATGGGAGCCAACTTTGGAGGTTTCCTGGCCAAAGTCAGTCGCCTGGTGTTTTCACCTTGGGCCGATGACGAGAAGTAGGAAAAGCTGAGGATGACTGTGTGCTGTTTAACCCCGATCCAGGCCGAGTCGAGGAAGAGCAAGCGCCTGACGGGCAAGGAGATCAAGAGGAAGACGCTGACCGACAGACGGCAGCCTCTAGGCATCGACAACATGAGGGAGGACGGCCTGAGGTGAGTATCACAGTCAGCTAGTCATCCTGTGCAGCGGTGGGTTTTTATATTAGCGGTGCAGCTCTTCACGCAGGTCTCCATCACATTAGAGCAGGAGGTGACTAATTCATTTTACTGTTGGGCCAAACCATGGACGCTCTTAAAGGGCCGGTTGTGCCAGAATGTTCTGATAAAATCTATGAACAAACTTTTAAAATATTAATAAATTCTTACGATAACATTATATTGACCAATCTTTTCACATGCAAGCTTTCCCCCAGACAACTTCCTAAGCCCCTGTGGTCGAGCGCGAGGGCGGTCACTCAACCAGCGGCCCGTTGAGTTTTTGAGTTAAAAAATGTTTAAAGTTGACAGGAAATTTGAAAATATCACTTAATTATCATGTGTTATTGAAAGATCAATACATGCACACCAACAATAGTCTTAAAACTTGCCAACATTTTAAAAAGACTTAAATATATAAGCAATGCTTAGCCTGGTGGGGGCACAAGTAAAGCCTGGTGGCCCGCCAGGCTTATAATCCACTGGGGGAAACTCTGACATGAATCCGTCCCTTCAGGGTTCTACCATCGGTTTTGTGACTATTTGCAAAAAATAAATAAATAAAAATCAAACGTTTCTCATACAAATTTAGAAGCGTTTGCAATGATTTGCACACATGTATGACGTTTTATCACCAAAATGTCATCAGTTTAGTCAGAACATTGTATTTCTCTAAATCAAGTTAGAATTAAACCCTGATTGAGAAAAATGGATGTCATTTTGGATATAAAAAAAATTTGTCTTAGTTCAGTTGAAAAAACATAGACAGCTTCCAATAATATATATTTTTTTGTAACCCAGTGCTATAAATGTTTCATAAATGTTGTAGACCAGGAATGACATGAAAACTAATCCTGAAGAACAGCTCTCATTATTTCTCCGGTCCATTATTTTGTTCTTTGGCTGAATTTTCATAGCACTCTTAATGTCACTCAATGGACTGTAGACTCACCCACCCAAACTCATTAAAGCGTCTCACACTAATAAAATGTACAGCACACAGACTGGCTCTGAATTCTGCCTCTGTGTTTCTCAGGAACCGGGCCCAGGAGATGTGGAACTGGATCCATCAGCTGGAATCCGAGAAGTTTGACTTTATGGAGCAAATGAAGCACCAGAGATATGAGGTAGGCTTTACAACCCGCTTCACGACCTCTCTGTGACGGGAGGAAGGGTTCAGCTGGTTGAGCAATCCGTTTATATCACACAAATTGGAATTAAACTGTAAACGTACAATATTTACCTACCCAGATGGGTTAAAGGTAAAGGGCTCCACTCAGTCATGCATAGCTGCTGCTTGATATAATTTACTGTGGGCAATGGGAAAATTTTGTTTCCAAAGAAAAATACACAGATCCGGAACATTCAAAACATTTTTCAGCAGGAGTTCTCTACGGTTTCTGAATTTCTGGTCGTTTTTTTCTGAATATTTTCTTTGGTACTTAGGTTCCTCACAGCTGCTCAACTTGTTATTTCATTCCTGTATCAATCCAGCTGTTGTGTGAAGGACTCAGAGATTTATTTACTTTAGTGAATAAATAGCAACATGAAGACTAACACTGCTAAAACACAAAATCTTACCAAGTATTTTTGGTTTCGTTTTTAGTGCAAATATCTTAATACACTTGAAATATGACAACAATAACTTACAAGTAACTTTTCAGGAAAGATATAGGAGCTTGTTTTAATTCAATAACTCCATTATATTGAAAAAGCACTAAACTACATTAGTACAGGTTATGGCAGATTATTTGAAAAATGTTTTTGTTACAAGTTAATCAAACTGACGATAAATGCATTTGATTACGTTTGTGGTTTTAACAAGACAAAAAAAAGTGTGAAAAAGTTCAAGGGTGATGAATACTTTTTAAACTTGAATTAAACTCTAATAAAAATCTAGTAATAATCTGCTAATCCCAAGAGCACTTTTCTTTGCCTCCCACAGATTACCGTGTTACTGAACAGAATCCAACATGCTCAGAAATTGTGAGTTAGATGCAAAATCCGACACGTTTGATTCTGTCTCTTCCTGGCTCCTCACTCCTCTCTTCCTGTCTGTCTTTTCTCCCTCAGCAAAAAAGGTCACGGCAAGGGCAAGGTGGGCGGTCGCTGGAAGTAAAACCGCAAACTCAAAAACAAAGACGGGAGCAACGTAGACAAACAAAAAAAAGAAAAAATTTTTTCCAATTAGATTCTTTTTAGCGCTCCTGGGTTTCTCTGGGTTGTAACTTGATATGTTATTTGGCTGAAATAAAAGTACATGCGCTACATTTAAAAGGATGTGTGATTTTTCTTTAACGTCTTCAAGACAAATAAAAAAAATGGAAAATAAACTCTGAAACAGGCAGGCAGCCAGACAACCCAGGAGAGACATGCTCTCTCTCTCTCATGTCCCTTCATGTTTTACAAAAACTGAATGTGAGATAATAATAAAAAAAAAAAGAAAATTCCCTTCTCACCCACCGCGGGTGGTGTTTCTTCCTCTTAGCTCGGGTCCTCTACCAGAGGCCTGGGAGCTTGAGGGTTCTGCTCAGTATCTTGACTGTGCCTAGGACTGCACTTTTGGCAAAGTCCCCGGGGCTTTTTGGAAGAGCATCACAGATCTTCCATAAAATTTAACAACCATGATGTTTTTCTACATATGAAACACTTACAGTAAATCCTAAGAAAACAGGAAATCATCTCATGAAAGGTTCCTAGACACGAGGCGCCTCATGGCTTAGAGGTACGACAGCCACACCAAACACACAGACACTCCAGATTAAATTAAGAGGTAGTGTTTAAATAAAAACAAATGCTTCTGATTCTGAAATCATAAATTGGGCTTTTCTAAATTAATTTTTTCTAAAGTTGGCATAAGCTTTTGTTACTGCAATGGAAAAACACAAGTTTATTTTAGAGCATTTCACACATTGTAAGCTGGACAGCCGTTTTTTCTTTAAGATACAGTGACTGTAAATTTTCACCATAAGGAGAAAGACCTGTTACTGTGGATTAGCATGCTTCCACTGTGTGTGTGATTCTTCCCAGTGGCTCTTTCCAGAACACTATGCCATGTTTTCCACACCAAAGTGTTAGCCTCAGCAATTTCCAGTTCATTTTCACTTGGAACCTCGACATGTGGTCGGTCAGTATAGGCACTTTATTGTCCACGTTAGGAGAAATTCGCCCTGGACGTCGTAGGTTAAACAAAACTGCTGCCACAATGAAATTCACTTTTAAAAAAATAAAACTCAGACTAGTACAACATTAAAATGGATTCAGACCATCAACACTGCTGGTGAGATAAATTAAACCACCACAATTACACACAGAAAGTCCTGTTTTTGTTTGGCTGGTGCTTCAGCTTGTTGAGGCACAGAGTTGCTTTCGTAGGAAAAACTCAAAGAGCATCTTAGTGATGTCATGGTCTACTGATCTGCCTTAGCTAAAAACCATGAGAAACAGGTAGGGAGACGTCGACATGTCAGCTAGAAAACGCTTGAGTGCTGCAGATTAAATGATTCAGACATCGCTCTGAAAATCTCCATCACTTCAGTGGAGCTGGAATCAGCTACCAGCGACGTTCGTCCTGTTCCTGTGTGACCAGATGTTAATGGGTGTGAGGCAGACCGTGGACAGCTGCACAATGACCATTTCACATATCCGTGTCATGATGGCGTCTTGATTTTTTTGTATCAGAGCTGCTATCTGATGTAGTAAATGAGTCAAGCTTTCACTCATGCATTCTGGCGGAAGAAGAGGTAATGGAAGGAATGTTGAAATACGATGGAGGTGGTGAGATTCTCAAGAGTCAAACTGAATTCTTATCTAACAGAGGTGATACGGATTTAAACGACAGACGGAGAAAGATGTAAGATTGCCTTGCTGTCAGTGGCAGGTCAACAATAATGGCAGAGGTCGCCCTCAGGTGGCAAAAAGTGGCATTGCGTGTGGATGGACAGGCTGCTGTCTGTTATGAATTGAGAAAGTCTGAAAGGTTCAACAGAGAGCTCAGCTTTAGCCAAAATTAAATGTAGTCCATGTCAGTAATAAGGAATAGAATTCTGTTTATTTACATATCTATATGTAATGGCCTAAGTCATTTTTGCCAAAAGAGTTTTTTTTATTTTTATTATTACTTTTTTTTGTTGTTGTTGCCTAAAACACTTTTGGCAAAAAAATAATTAATTAATAAATACTTGCCATCATTTTTAGGAGAGTGAAAAACATATAAAACTACAATTCAAGTATGCCATGTTTAAAATATATATTAATATGTTTCACTTATTAATTTTATGCAGTAACTATTTGTTTTGAAAAAAAGTTTTCAGATTTTTTTTTTTTTTTTTTTCCCCAGTAATTTGTGTCAAAGTCATCTTTTCCTTGGCTGGCAATCGAGTCAACGTTCGTAGTTTGATTTAAAGCAGAAGGATTAGGTGGCATAAAGTCCTATGAAGGGAAAAAAAACTCAAGAGCTGATCAACAAAGTCTCATAATTAACAGGAAAAACAAATAATAAATAAAAACAGGAAAAAGAGGTGGCAGGATTTGTGTTATTTCACATGTTCATAAAACAAAACCAGGCACTAAAAGTGAGTCTCCTCTTTCTCATTTGAGTCTCATAATATAACATAAAATTCTTGTAGCTAAGAAAAAAATGTATTTAAAAAAAGGGTGGGGAATGCCTCATTGTGATAGTAAAATATAAAAAAAAAGTTCAGTAATTATTTGTTCTTTTTTAGTCTTTTAGCTTTTCCTTCTCTCTTCTTACTGTGAACAGGTTTTCTGCCCTCCCCCCAGTTTAATTCCTGCCTCACATGTTTGGCTCTCTGCAGGAGTCAAGGACTAATAAGGGCACAGCAATAATCCGCTCTGTCGCTGGTTCACAGTCAGTCGGGGAAAACACAGACAGACCTATAAAAGCAGCCGTGCTGCTGTGGGTCTAAGGTGATTATTGAGTTCAAATAAGTTTTAATGGCTTTAAACTGTAAAACCCTGACTCAAACAAGAATAAAACTGAACTAGTGGCAACATGCTGACTTCCACTCAGGAAATATTGGTCGAATCTTAAAGAGTAGCTAAACCCCAATCAACTTTTTTTTCTTTTTTTTTTGCAGATAACATTTACAAATCGATCCTTAAGACTGCTGTGTTTATGACATTGTGTAAATTTTAACATATTAGTGTGAACTTGTTTAATGCTGAAACATTTTGCCTTAAACAGTCTTAGTGCTGCCCTCTTGGGGTTGAAGGGAAGAAACTGCAGTCAAACTTTCCTATTGTTGAACTCAGTACAGCTTTGTTGATGTCTCCACCAGGAGGTTCCACTATAACGTTATCTCACTCCAAAAAATGCTTCTGTGATGAGTCAGGATGTTGGAATTGTAAACAGTGATTGTTGCTAGTTATGTCAACAATTATTTACAAAAAGGCTGGCAAAGTTGCTACGTCAGCAGTGTTTCTTGGCACATCCAAGAAACACTGCTGAAGAGGTGGAGGTTACACTTTCCCATCATGTTCAAAGTGGATTGATGTTACGGTACATTTCCATTCAGTATCAAAATATTTCAACAACCTGAAAGAATCACACTCTTCTGCCACCCAAACTTCATTTTATTTATGCTTTGAGAGCTTGTATCTCCCCCTGCGTGCTTAGGCTATGCAGCCCTGGGCGAAGAGCCGTACTGACTTGATCAAAAACAGCCTCCGTTATGAACAGTTTGTAGTAAAGCATCTTTCACTGGAAACAACTAAATATCTGACTGTGTGACTTTGTAGCTTGATGCGAATCCATCAATCCACCAAACCATCTGTCTTTTATTTATTCTGCTTTTTTATTTAACAATCACAATATAAGGGATAGAAAGTGAAGCCAAAAGAATTTCTTTCTTTTTTCTTCTTTTTTTTGAAAGAAACGACTAGTAACACACATGCATGACACTCACAACATGACTTCTGTTCTGTTCTGAGAACAAATCTGACTACGGCACATTAAACTGGAACAATCGAGCAATAGATCTGGTATGCTAAAGAGCAAAGAGGAGGAGTTCAGGTACACAGAACAGGACATGAACATTTCTGGTCAGCAACAATGTCTTGGTGTCCATTTTCCTTTTAGCAGTCTAGATTCTAGTGGTACATGGTAAAATGGGTCTTGGCTTTATCTGGACACCTTGTCAGCTTTAAAAACAAAATCCTAATCTGATGCTAAAGGGATACCTAAGGATTTTTGAAGATTTTTTTTTTTAATTTAACACCACACCTACAGTAGATGGCTCACTTGGCATCGTCATTTAATATAAATCCAACTTAGTTGTTCTTGTATATTAAAGCTAGCAGCTAGCTTGAGAGGGGCAAAGACCATGTGAACTTTTACTGTCTTAAAATAACTAAAATCAAAAACTCCAGAGAAATTTACGGAAAAGTTATTTTTTGAATCTTTAAAGTGTCACCATGTTTGCACTGGGAAAATAACACACAAGCAAATGACTGAGAAATGCAGGTAGGAAATGGTGCACCATCAATAATCTTCCTGTCTGAAACATGTAAAGTGTTTTCATTCACAGTAAATACCTTATATAAAAAGTGGGATCAGTAAACGCTCTTCTTTTTTTAGCATGTTGGTATTCTACTGCTTCATTTTATATCAGTTGCTCTGACCAAAGATTTCTATGATCTATACTGTGTATGTTTCACATGAGAAGATTATTACTGGTGCAACACCTCCAGTTATTTTCTCAAGTCTTTTACCTTTGAGACTCAAATTAGCTGATGTAAAAATGGGAGAGAATTATTAACAAAATAAAACAGTTACATTTTATACGTCATCAGCTAGCTGGCTAGCAGATTAGCCAGCTAGCTAGTTGGCTCAAGTAAGCTGGATAGCTAAAAGAGCCAGCTAGCTAACAGATTAGCTTTAACAAGGTTAGCACAGTTATCTTGTGCTTTTGTTGCTGAAAATAGCACTCTGCGTCTCAGTGCTAACATCTAAATAAAGATGAAATGGAGTCTTTTTTTTATTTCTATACATAACCCTCCTGTCTTCCATTTCTCATAAAAAGCATACAGTATAATACATAGTTCAATATTTTCAAGATTGTAGACCACATGACAACATGGCACAATTTACTCAGCATCTTGCATATTCCTTCACTAGTGAGCATGCATGTACATGCATCTGTTGATTTGTGAAAATGAAGGTCATGCACATACACACACATACACACAATAACTTAATTTAAAGTAAAATATTACAAATAAGTCAGTAGTTCCTGGAAAGTTGCACTGTAAATAGCCCAGTTCTCAGGGGCCACGTTAGCGGATGGGGGCCTTCAGGGCAGCATCCACCTCCTCCTCAGGCAGCAGCGTGTGCCACTGGGCCACGGGTCGCCTGGGATTGGCCAGCATGTCTGACCAGTGGCGCAGCCCGACGCCGGAGGCTCCGTAGCCAATCCAGCACTTCCCGATGGGATCGTTGCTGCCGAGTTTGTCGTAGTCGTACACAGTGATCAGCACCTGGATTTTCTGTGTGTGGAGACAGTGTAGGTGTCAAAGGTCGTTCCTGTAAACGTCTCGCTCAATGTTGCATTGAAATCTGATGGTCAGGGACTTGATGTATGGTTATGCAAACTTTCTGATTTAAGCTTCAAATTGTTAGCATAGTATGATGATGTTGGAGTTTAAATAATTAAAATCATATAGCTTTGTTCAATAATAACTTGGTTTTTGTTTTCCTGTATGTGCCTGAGAAAGCCTTATTATCCACTATTAAGACATTGTGACCCGATTGTGTTATGGATACGTCACATTTCCTCAACGACAAAAACACTAACAATGACTAAATCGAAAAGCAAACTATGTTTATGCAAAGCAATCAAGCCTACTTCTAAGAAATATTTACAGAAAATAGTCTGAAAAGGTTTCCTTATTTCAAAAGAAATAATTTTGTGTTGCACTACGTTCATGCAACAGTCAACAGATCCAAATATCGGTTCAACTAAGCAGCGTACAAACCTGAATTTGGGAGAAGGGAATCTCAAAGCTGAAGCTCTCGTTGAAGTAAGGATTTAGAGTGTTTTGCTTCACAGTTGTCTTCTTCTTCTTGAGTCGCTTGCCGTTGTGTTGCAGAACCATCTTGACAAACGGATCTGAGAGGGACAAACACGAGTCAACACAGACTTTCAGTACGAGTCGATCATCAGCCTTTAGGTATGCGAACAACATATACCTGACAGTCCTCCGACATCCATTTTCTTCAGGTTCTTTGCTTCCATCACATTGACCGTCAGCTTACCGGCCGTGGGGACGTAGCGAAGGGAAATGCAGATATCACCCAGTTTCTCTTGCTGTCAGAAACACAACGCATATCTCAGGCATTTTGTTGAAGTCTTGATATTGGAAATGCCTAGTTTTGGAGGAAAAAAACAAACATTTACCTCTTCTTTTTCTCCACCAACTAGATCTTTCCATTCATGTATTGGTTGTCCGAGGTCTATGCTGTTCATTGGGATCTTGATTTCGCCGATGACATCGTGTTTTCCAAAACGGTCAAAATCAAAAACTTGCAGCACCAGAGTTTGACCACCCAGTTCACTGTAAGGGATCTGGAGAGGAAGAGTGTTAGCATTAAATTTAGCTTTGAATTCTGTTAGAAAATACTATAGTATTCTAAAACGACATCCGTGTATAGACCTTAAAAGTGAAAGTCTCGTTAAACACAGGGCAGAGGTTCTTGCGTTGAACTTTGGTCTCGAACTTCTTCTTCTTGTCCGGCAGCATGTACACTTTAACGTAAGGGTCGGAGGTTCCGCCTATGTCCATCGCTGGGAGGTCCTGAGCCTGAAGGATGCCCACGATCAACTGGAGAAGAATCCAAGAGCAGAAGATCAGTTCAAGTTCCAAACTACAGCTGCGTTTCTGTTACAAATGTACACAAATCTATGTAAAGTCTATTTTCTGCTAATGTTGAAAAGACACAATTTGGCAATTGCTTTAATTCCATTAAATGAGAAATGAAATTAAAATCACATGTGAATTGTCTTGTTCACATAAGTCTGTAACAGATGTAAACAGTTGCATGAGATGCTAGTACTCATCATCTACCAGCCAATCAGAGGAGACTTCAGCGTTAGGAGCGGCTGCGTATCCAGTGTTTTGGGGAAATTTTAGCCTGTGATTTGGCAGACGAGATATGGATTCAACACATTGGAATGACACACAAGTTTTTATGATCTGTGATGCTGTGAGAGCTCTGGTGGAGCCAGCTGTTCGTTGTCCCAAAAACAAAAACAAACCATCATCCTCCTACCACTTCCTGTCATCTACTACTGGCTGTAGTTTCAGCCAGTAGTAACATCCTGTTGTTGATCAGGTGACTCGTGCGAAGTGAAAGAAGTGTTTCCATTTTCAGTTTTGTGAAACACATCTTTTTGGCCAAAAAGCCACTTCCTCTTAGCTTTTTTAAAATTGGAATGTTTCTATTAAATGAATTTATTTCAAATTGCACAATTTTATGGTTAATGCTGCATGTGTAACAGGTACATTTTTCTTACCACCTTGAACATTTAACCATGTGTCAATGTGCAATTGAAAATAATGAGGTGGTAAAATATTAATGGTCTTTCTTAATGTTTAGCTGAAATGATGCCTAGCCCATCAATGTTTTCATTTTTTTATTTATTTATTTATATTTGTCTCTCTTTTTTTTTGCCAGCAAATCCAAATAAGGCATCATATTTTGTATACCACCAAAGCCTGTTTGTGTTCAGACCTTAATAAATTTCCTACCAAAGGAAACTACAAGTTAAAAGACTCTGAAGTCTTTAAAGATTTTCAGCTGTTGACATCTCTTGCTACTGTATTCATGGACTTTCATTTTGACGAGAGCTGTATTTAGAACGGGAAACAAATAGAAAAAGCATAATGAGAGATTTCTTGGTTTCTCTTCTGCTACTACATTATTTGAAGCTTAGGTCTAGTGTAGCTCTGTTTTGAGATTGAGTTTTCCCCTACATCCTGATTCCAGAATGTAACCTAAATCATTTTGTTGCTGATTGGTCTTGACAATCACCAGTCAGTTAGAAACTCAAAAATCTTATCTTTGCTCCGTAGGTGAACCTATCATACTAAGAGCCATCAGCCGTGCTCTGGGTAAATTTGCACCTTTACCAATTGGAACCTTTGGGTTACGTCTTACTGTCTGAATATATTTCCAATTAAAATAACTTTAAATTTCAGTTCCCAATCCAGGCATCTACCAAACCTCATGTATGTCAAAGCTTTAAAAAATGAAGGTTGTAAAATCTTGTTCTAGTTATGATAACTTTATCAAAGTCAGTGTGGTGTATTGTGTGTGAGCACTGTGCACCTGATTATCAGTAAAGTTGTAATCCAGCGAGTACTCCAGTTTGCCCAAAAACTCCTTCTCCTCTTCCTTCTCTTCCTCTCCATCCTGAAAAATATGACAGGGCGGTAAACTGTCATGGTATGGGGTTCCATTTGTGTCAAAAATAAGTAGAAGTCATATGTGTAGATGTTGTTGGTCTATGTCATTGCCATGTGTCTTTATTTGATGTCTATGGTCTTAGTGCTTTATGGAAATGTCGATGTTGCATGTAGATGTTGCATATGTAGGTGATGCATATGTTAGATATTGCATATGTCTATGTTGCGTATGTTATGTCTCCAGCTGCGTCGTGGTTATTACTCCCTGTCATCTTGTCAATTCATCTGCAGTAAAGCAGTGAACTCCTTGCAGATGTTTTTTGATGCTACTGCCCCCTGCTGTTGGTTCAAGTAGTTGTCGGAATGTCTTTAACTTCTGTGATTGGTCAATGTCGTCGGTCCATGCTGTTAGTTCATGTTGTTGGTCGTTGGTCAGTGTTGCTGTTGCCTGTTCTCTTCGCCATTAATAAGTGTTGAAGTAGGTCTTGTCTGATCAAAGAGTTTATTCCAGTTTTCCAGACAATACAAAAACACACACAAATTACAAAAGTTTTTTTTTTGTACTGTTGTAACCATTAAACAATACATTCGTTCATTTTGTCCATTTTTTTCTGCTTATGATTTTTTTTTTTTTTCGGGATTATTCAGCAACACAAATCCGTAGAAGAAATCAGTTCTTCTCACCTTTTTCTCGTCTCCTTCTTCTCCCTCCTTATCCTTCTTTCTGCGCCCCCGCCCGCCTCCCCCTTTCCTCTCTCGAGCCTTCTTTTGCTTCTTGCCCTTGTTGAAACACTTCTTGTAGATGCAGAACCCAAGGCAGGCGACGAGGGCAAGGACCACAACCACGATGGCCCCCACGGCCCACATGGGCACTGGACAGAGGAGAGAAACGGTCAGGAGCCAGGCGGACAGCTCTGATTCTACCTGAAAGGGTTGATAAACTGAGTCACCACTACTGTAGATATACACTTGAGTAGTATAGCTACACTCAAGATATACACTTGCATTTCTGTCAGCCGTAGGATGAATTCCATTGGTTCTTGAAATGTACATTTTCTAAGTTCTTGTGTGGAAATACAAGAATTTTACATAAAGTCAGAATTTCAGCTGTGAACCAGACTTATAGTTTGTTTGTTTTTTTACTTTAGTTTAGTTGTTGTTCTTTTAATCCCAGATTAATAAGTATTTTCAGAAATAGCATAGAATAAATAATCTCTGAAATACCCAAATGTTATATATGATTGAATGTAATTGTTTACAACTTCCAGCAATTTTTTATTTGAATTTTGCCATTTTATTAAAGCAAAAACCAGGCGATGGGAGAAGAACAGAATACAACCTGATGGGTTTAGCATTTTTGCTGGAGATTTTAATCGTGTTGATGTTAAAACTGTTTTTGCCATAGTTTTATCAACATGTTGACTTCCCAACAAGGTGACACTATTTTGGATTTAGTTTAGATAACACTCAAAAAAGCTACTCCGTTGTCTCAGGTTGGTTTTTCTGATCTCGTTACTGCACAAAGCTTAAACAAGAAGTTGCTGTGTAAATTTTGGAGAATATACAGACACTGTGATCTCAAATGAAGACCATTACCATCCTGGCTAATTACCTGCTGCTTGGAGCGTTGAGTGATAGCTCTCTGCTAAAATGGTCTAACAGAGATCAGGTTTGTTGCACGTCTTGATACGACAGACGTGTACAGAGGATACGATCTGTCCCATCCTGTGCCTTTCAGCTGATAGTGTAAGAAGGATTTTATTTTTTTTTTTGGCATTAATATCCATAAGACGACAGATGATAGACCTGATCATGGGCTGAAAGAAGGTCTAAGAGACGTCTTCAGTGACGTGTTTAACATTCTTTGGAATAAGCTAATGTTCCACCGTGTTTCAAAATGGCTGCTATTATACTGGTGCCCAACAAATCTGGACCCAACCCGCTTTAATGATCACCCTGTGACATTGACATGTGTTGTTATGAAACATTTTGAACGCCCATCATGGTCATGTGACACATTAAATCTGTTCTTCCTTCCACCTTAGATCCTTTCCGGTTTGCATATAAAGCTAAACGATCAACAGAGGGTGCAGTTGGTTTTGCTCTTCATTTTGAGCTTACTCGCCTGGATTAAAAGAAAGTTTGGTTCGTTGATTTCACTGAAGCATTTAATAGCACAATAATTGATTTAAAAATTTGATGAGTTGGGGTTCAGTGAATCTCGTTGCAACTGGGTCTTGGATTTTCTCAGCCAGAGGTTGCAAGTAGTACGAGTAGGAAGATAAAGTCTCCAGCAGGTTTCTATTGAACAGTGGGCGTCCTCAGGGCTGAGTACTCAGTCCTCTGCTTTTTACCCTGCTAACACATGACTGTAACACAATTCAGCCTTTCTGCACGCACTATTATATTGTCGAACTGTTTCTTCCATCAACCGGTAAGGAGCCTGAATACTCTTCATCTAAGCCATTAACTATGTAAGAGTTGTGTTTTTAAAATTGTATATTGTACCTGATTTGTGGGATTTTTTCTAATATTATTGCTGTGTTTTCTATGGATTATGGAAAACTTCTTTTTATAATTATTTGCTCTTACTTATTGTTATGTGATATTTTTAAGTTATTAGTTTCACCGGCGAAGGGAAAGAAACAAAATTTTGACTCTGACTACTACAAAACTTCCTGTGGAACATGAGAAGAATGGAGAAAATGACCCGTCAGAACTAGAGCAAATCCTTTTCCTGCTAGTTGGGTCTTTCTTCAACCTAATGTAGGACACATGTGATGGCATGAGACACAAGACGGACTTACTCTTGAGTTTATGATCTTGAAGAGCGGGACACATTGTTCACACGAGGAGAAAAGGAGGAAAGACAGAATGAAAAAATTACACATGAAATGGCAAAAAAGGATGAAAAAGGAAAACAGGATGGTGTTATGATCTCATAATGCATCAGCAACATGTTTTTCCTAAATACTCTACGTAAAGCGCATTGTGTTGTGCTCACTTGGCAGGTGTGTGAGCTCGTTGAAGAACTTGTTCTTCATGCTGGCGAACTGGTGGTTGGAGTGGTGAGACGGGGGTGGAGGCGGCCGCGGCTCCCTCTCCTCTTCCCCCGCCGCCCTCCGAAGCCGCACTGCGGTCATGCTGACCAATGGCATCACTGCTCTGAAAGGACAAAGGACGGATATGAGTTGTTAGATTGCTGATATGTTCTTTTTCTTTAACCTGCAATGATCTGGTTCAATAAAAGACACCAAACAAGAGTCAATAGCAGAACAGAGTGTTTGTCATTGGCAGAGAGGATCTAATGAGTTTTTTTATGTGAAATAAAACTTTTTTCAAATGTATAAAATTTGAGGTTGAGGAGGAAAACAAAAATCAAGTAAAAATAGCATAAGTTTTCATGTTAAGTTTAAACACTTTGTTGTGTTTGGATATACACCTGTAATAATATTTTTGAATAAATTTTAATTTATTATTATTCAATCCAGGGCTGCACAGTGGCACAGTTGGTAGCACTGTTGCCTTGCAGCAAGAAGGTTCTGGGTTCGATTCCCGGCCCGGGGTCTTTCTGCACGAGTTTGCATGTTCTCCCTGTGCATGCGTGGGTTCTCTCCGGGTACTCCGGCTTCCTCCCACAGTCCAAAAACATGACT
>CAEGAG010213308.1:0-19628 GCA_903067065.1 Brachyrhaphis terrabensis
TCAGTGAGATTCTGACACTGGGAGCAGGTTACTGGTTTCTCAGTCAGAAGCTGGTTGCAAACCTGAGGCCAGCAGGTGTCAGTCAGTTATGGAAGATCTGAAATGTGGTTTGATGACGTCAATATGACAAACTACAGACTGATAGGAGGAACCAAAGAGCTCTGTAAAGGTAAAGGTAAATCTCCTGAAGTTGGGATATAATTAATTTAATATCACATAATTATCTCAGTAGAAGCCATTTGTTTATTAAAACTTAATGAAATATATTTGTCCTATTTGATGTTTCTTATGACGTATACTCAGAAACAAACGAGGTAATTTAGTCCAAGTCTGTCGTTTATTGAATGTTCAGAAACCACAGCGGCTGTAAAGCGCCACAGCAAAGGTAAAACAACCCGAACAGGTGATCAACTCAAAACCTCTCGCACCATTTTACTCTCTCTCTCTCTCTTTTTGTCGTTAAACACACCCGTTGCCGTGGCAACGGCCTGCGCCCCGTGAGCCCAGCAGAGATTACGTTAAAAACATTCAGTCCGGGCGTGCCGTGGTGGCGTAGGCGATAGCGCGACCCACATTTGGAGGCCTTGAGTCTTCAACGCGGCCGTCGCGGGTTCGACTCCCGGACCAGACGATATGAGCCCGCAAAAAGCCCCCTGGTGGGGAAACAACAACAACAACAACAAAAAAAAAAACATTCAGTCCGTTACGATGTCAGGTTTCCAGGCTTCATATTTATTTCTCTATTGTTAATAACCCTCTCCTCCGTAGTGATTGTGTAACTAATTTAAACTCCTGCTCTGCTAGTCAGTCGGTCTTTGAGTCGCTTTTTTTGTTAATGGAACCGAAACGCACTGAATTGCGCAACACCTTGTTGAACAATAATTACTAAGATTATCAATTTTAACACGTTTTGTTGATTTTATTATTATTTAATGAAGCTGCAAACGTTTTGGATCTTAGTGAATATTTTGATAAGCCCGTCAGAACAGGAAGTTCTGGTCTCAACGTCCTGACGGCTTTCAGTTTGTCACCTGCTGCCGCGATCGACTCAAAACCTTCCCGCGATCGACCGGTCGATCGCGATCGACCTTATGAGCACCCCTGTACTAAAGTGTACAAAACATGTGATTCACAAATACACTGTGATAAAACCACGGTGTATATATTTAGAAACCCACAGTATGAGGAAAAACTTTGACGTGTCAAATATTTGTAAAATGTTTTTCACTGTCTGCTTTGTGTTGTTGTCAGAGTTTATTGAATTATGAATATCAAGATGAAAGGTGGAGATAGATGAATGTGAGCGGTTGAACAGATGCACAATTTTGGAATTTACTTTCAGGCAAAAATATGATTTTTGTCAATACATTTGCTTTATTTAGATGTTAATGAAAGATTCATAAACGAATGAATTAATGAAGTTAGCATTTATTCTCGTTCCAGACCAAACAAACCACAGTAGAGGAGCTGGAGAACCTGGAGAAGGTACCGATGAAATAGTTACATTTGTGATGTATTCTGGATTGTCTAGAACTTAACACAAGTTTCAGATTCTACTAAGTGTACAATTTAGCTAACATAACCTCTAGAAAATTAATCTTGTATTATTTTTCACCAAATGAAGTTTATAATATTATTGTCTTCTGTAGGAGATTAAGAAGTTGGAGGAGTTCAGAGGCAAAAATCAGCGATTACAAAAAGTAAAGACAGAAAACCATCAAACATGAGTAACCCTTAGTTGTTTGTTCTTTGACCTGAATGATGTGCTTCTATCTGTCTGCAGCTCTGGGTCGGTCGCTTGCTTCTTTACTCGTCTGTCCTTTACCTGTTCACTTCTTTCACCGTTTACTGTCTCTACCTACCTGATGAATGGCTACAGAGACTAGCCATGGCGCTGCCTTTCTTTATATACCCCATGCTGTGAGTCTTGTTTTTCATTATCCAAACAGTCTTTTAAATATCACTGTGTCCAGTTGATATTTTAGATTTCTCCTATACTGTGTTTTCTGAATTGGTTTGATTGCAGTTTATGAATTTAGCAAGGCAATAAAAACTGAGGCGAGAGCCTTGATGGACAAGTTTGAAAATGTTGAGTGAAACACCAACCTCTGTCTTAATGTCTTGTTTCCATCTTTTCCAGTGTGTGGTTCATCAGGAAGCTGCTGCTTTTCCTGTTTTCCAAACTTACTGAGAGAAACAGTAAGTTCTCAGTCAGTCTTCTGAGGTTCCTTTCCTTCATAGTTTATTTTTTTTTTTTATAAACCAGTACCTGCATTTCCATTGACAATATCATTGCACAATTTGACATTTTGAAAATAAATTTGCTTAATCAAAACACATAAATAAAAAACAACAACTTGTTTTTTGATGAAAAGTTTTGGTATTAGGATGAGATGTTTTTTTGGCTGTATTGAAACTGGTTTATTTAGCAAAGCAGCTATAGAAACACTGTTTTTGCAACACTAGTCACATGATCAACAATCTGATGCTGACATTACGGGTGCACCAATTTCTCGGCAAGCTGATTTCCTGCATTTTGGCCCACCAGGTCATGTCTACATGTTTACAGTTAATAATAGTTATCCCACTGTTGCCAACTCAGCAGCTTTCTTGCTATGTTGAGCAACATTAAAAAAATTGGTATCGGCCAAAATCGGAATCGGCCGATTAGAGATTAGGCTTTTTAAAAGATTGGTAATCGGTGATCGGCCAAAAAAACTGCAATCGATGCACTCCTAGTAGCCTCAGGTGGAAACGACAAAAAGATGACAGGAAGTTGTTTAACAATTGTAACACAGTATGTTTTTAAATGACGTTGCATGAACAAACTTATTCAAGTGTAATTTAAAATAATTATTTAATGGAAACACTGCAAATGTTTTTTCAATAGATTTAAATATAGACAAGGTTTTGTGCACATTTGTAATAAAAACGCAGCTAGTGACGTAATATGTTGTTTGCCTCGTTATGCATACAGTGGGGGATAATAAGTATTTGATACGCTGCTAGCGTTTCATGTTTCCTCACTTCCAAAGAATGGAGAGTTTTGTTATTTTCACAGAAGTTACACGTCAACTGTGAGAGAGATTTAAAAATAATCCAGAGAATGACATCATCTGATTTTGAAGTAATTAGCATTTTATTGCATGAAATATATATATCATACAATATGTTGAGGTGCACCGATGATAATAATTCCAGACCTCTCCATTCTATGTAGTTGGGGAAACGTATTACTTATTTTTCCTACTTCATATTGATGTAATTATTAATAGTTTAATCATTGATTCATTTGTGACTTAGGTGTACTATGATTATTCAGTTTCATATTAAAGAGTGAAAAGAGCTTCTGGGAATAAATATTTTGTCACTTAGACTTTTGCTAGTTTTGCGACTGATTTATTTTCTTTAATGAAGCTGACATGGCTTTAACTTCATTCTGATTCTATCCATGCATTGTGTGTAAACGTCAGTGGGACATTCACATCCATTTCACTAAACATGGCAGATATTCAGTCAGTGAAAAACTTAACTGAAATTATTCTTGTTCTTCTTTTAGATGATAAACTTGAAGATCTGAAAGCTGCCAGGAAAAAAATTGTAAGTTGTGTACGCTTCACATTGATTAATGAAAATATATTTTAGTCATGGTTTTCAGTGAGTGTTGCCACGCCAATACCTCTAATACTTGGCTGGTTTCATTTAATAAACCTTTTGGTTATTGAATGCTTTTATTCAGAATATAATTTATTTTCTGACCTACAACATGAGTTTCCTCTGGTTTTCTGTGTTCAGCTGGAGGAAGTGATGGAAACAGAGACGTACAAGAATGCCAAACTCATCCTCGAACGTTTTGATCCTGAAGCTAAAAACAGACATGTAAGTGAAGAAATCTTGGACTTTTTTACATAATTTGTTTACCTGCTGACATGTTTTTGTTTGTATTTTACTTGTGTTTGTTTTGTAGAGACTGGAGTCGACACCAGTGGGTCCTCAACTAAGTCCCAGACCTGGTCAAGGTACGCCAGTCAGTGCTATGCTGTTGGCTGTTTGTGGAAAAATGAGCTACAACTAGAGACGGTTGGTTCTATAGCTATAGCTAGAACTATGATTCTGTAGCTGTAGAACTAGGTATAGCTATAGAAATGTTTTATACGTTAAAACATTCTACGTTTTCTTTTGCATTCAGTGTTTCCTATATGAGAAATCTTATACTTACTTAAATTTATGTATTCTGTTACAAAAGATTCTTACTTTTGTATAATATTTTAGTCAAACTTTTAATTTTTAACAAAAACAAATGAATAAAACACTTTGTTTTTATGAATCAAGAGATAAACTAAGCATCAGTTTTTCAGAGTCAGAGTTGGTCTGGACTGGTGGGAACTGGTGTCTGTTGCTCAGGAGAAACTTAAATCAGGGAATCGAACTGTTTTGGCTCATGACCTGGATTCGTCTTCTTGAAGTACTGAGTCCTGTTGCAGTCCTCACCTTGTGGATCTTCTGGGATAGAGCACTCTGAACACACACCTTCTTTAGCATTAAACTTGTCCTGCTTGGCCTTCTTGTGCGAGATGTCAAGTCCGAACTCTTCCACATAGTTGTGCCAGGCGGCCATAATTTTCTGGAACAAAAACATTTGTTTTGATTGATGTTTACATTATATAGCTGAATTTTTCACAGTTTATCAGCTGTCAGCCACAATTATGAAATTAACGGAAATATTTGCTTGAAAAGCATCACTCTGTGTTATAGAGTACATACTGACAATTATTTTTTGAAATGCAGATTAAAGTTTATTTCAATGACATGACAGTTATTCAGATAACCTGGATTCCTGAATTGTGTCATTAGATCAGCAAAGGAAGTGTAAAGTTGTGTCTTTTCAGCAGAAATTCGTCAAAGGGGTGCAGGTATGACACCGATGGGCTCCTCAGATATCACGGGAATGACTCTCTCACCAGGTACACGGCCTCAGATGGGACCAGTGGGTAAGAGGATGTTTTCCTACGTTGTTTGCATATAAACCATCTATAACATTACCATAGCATTTATCTAGTGTACACTATTGCTCAGTAGGACGATCCACATATTGCTGCAGCATGGCCAGGTGACTCGCCTTGGCCTGGAAGATCAGGATTGTGAACTGTTGTAGTCTGCTGAAATTCTTGATGCTGCTACCTTAGTGACTAATTATGTCAGATTTATGTAGCTGTCTATGAGAACTTGTATCTCTGACCAACATCTCACCCTTGAGGTTCTAGGAATTACAGATCGCATAAGAAAAGTTAAGTCAAGGGCTACTGGAATGAACAACTCATTCAACTTTAACTTTGAGTTCTCCTAGGTTTTGAGTGTCTTTTGTCAGCTTTTACTTTTCCATCAGATATTGTTTCTCTGTCAGCTCCAGGAGGACCTCCAGAGAAATCCACCCCCAGCACTTCTATGCTCCAGGGAGCTGTGGAGAGGACACCCTGCACCCCGATTAGAGGTGTAGGTAGGTTCCTGTGAACTGAAGAATATTGCATCTGCAGGACCTTTATGTACGAGTTTCGCTTTCTGAAGCCAAGTGACAAAAGATATAGAATTCTCTTTTTTTGGGGGTGGGTTTAGTTTTATGTGTATCATTAGTCTATGTATAAAGGTTGTATGTTTCTGTAATTATTTCTGTGCATTTGGTCTGTTTGGTTGCAGGCATGTACTCCCCTGGTCCTCCATTACCAAGACCTATTCTGCCCAGAGAAAGAGGAACAGTTGACCGAGTCATCGAGTATCTGGTAGGAGACGGACCAGAGAAAAGGTAGAAGACCCATTATTGACTTAGAGCCTATAATAGATTAGGTTTGTAACTTGTACTCCCCAACATAAACTACTTATTAAGCTCCACCATTGCTGTCTTAATCAAATTCAAACTGGAAAGTCATATAGAAATCCTACAAATAAACAAGTTGTTTTCTTGTGAAAACATAGGAGATAGGAGACTGTTTTAAAATCTCATAGCTCATTTAAAATGGTTGCAGTCCTATGCTACATTAACACAACAGGTGCTAATTCTCAATTGCCATTATTTTGGCTGAAATCCAATTTTTATTTTATTTTTCATGGTTGTTCATTCTATGACCGCAGTCTGACTTCTGTGTGAACGGTTTACAACCCCAAAGTGATCTTCATGCCCAGAAGAAAAAGGTTGACTGTTTACAGAAGTAACAATGGATGAAACCATCTATGGATTGATTTTAAAGCTTATTCGCTAATGGGAGCCAACAGTACTGTCACAAAATCATAACGAGACAAAAGAAGCTAACAAAATGAAAGCCTAGCATTTAGCTATGACTTTCTGTGGAGTGTTGACTGCAGCTTGTGCAGAGAAGTCTTTTTGGATGTGTTGTCAGAGATAAGAGTGCTGCGATTGTGATGTGATGCACTGGCACAGACTTCTTTCATAAGCTCATAATCATCATTTTCATAATTTTGTTGCAGATATGCCCTGATCTGCCAGCAGTGTTTCTCTCATAACGGCATGGCTTTGAAAGAAGAATTTGAATATCTTGGTAAGATCAAAATCACCCTCTGAATTGGTCATCTCATTTGCGTTTGTTAAATCTCACTTTCCGTTTTCTGTGGTCTCCCATCAGCATTCCGTTGCGCGTACTGCTACTTCCTGAACCCGGCCAGGAAGACTCGACCTCAGGCTCCCAGGCTCCCTGAGTTCAGCTATGAAAGGAAGCTGAGAGCGGATCCGTGCTCTCCTGGACCGTCGCTTTGCTTCGAGACGGACACGGAGGAGACCGCTGCCCCCAGTGGAGGTACCAAGAATAACAGACATTTGAACACAAACAGGAGAAGACAAAGGGGTGACCCGAAGTACGAAGATGAAAGTTTATGTGGTAGCTGGTTTTTTTTCACCCATGACCCAAACATGGGTCGGATGAATTGAAGACCGATGTAGGTTTTACCTGAACCCATTCAAGCTTTAGTCCTATGTTTGTTTTCATCCTTTTTTATTTTTCTGTTATGTTTTAAAGACACTTTGAATCTATTTAAAGTGCTTTTTTTTTTTTTTTACACCTGTCATTATACCATTAATTAAAGCTTTTGCTTTTTACAGGACTGTCTTCCTTATGTTTGTCTTTTCTTACTTCCTCCTGTCCTTTCTGTCTTTGTCCCCTAACTACATTATCTCCATGTGTCCTTTCTGTCCTTCCTTCCTTTCCTGTGTCCTTTTCTTCTTGTCTTTCTTTTTCCTTGTTCCTTTCCTTTCTTATATAATTCATTATTTCTTTTCCTTCCTTTTGGTGCTGTATCTTCCTTCCTTCGTTTTGTTCTTGTTTCTGTAATCCTACTTTACATTCTTGTTCTTCCTAATTCTGTTCTTCTCTTTACAACAGGGATTTATCCATGAAAGTTGTTTGAGGGGGGGAAGGACACAAACCGGACAACTAAAAGTTGATTCTGAAGTCTTTAGCAAATAATTAAACTTTACAAAATCAGTAATACAATAAAAGAAAACTTATAAAATCGCTAAAACCACAATATAATCCACCAATATGTCAGTAGCTGGTGCATTGTCAGCTACTACCCTCTAGTGGTAGCTGCAATGTATTACAAGCAGATGTAAGCATTTTGATGTTCTAATTAAAGTTTTACAAACCAAACCCCATCCCGATTTGACTATTTTTCAAATCAAATCAAGATTTGTGAATCTTATTTTATGTAAATATTAATTTTAGAGCAACTCCTGTGTCTTCATTTACCAAATGTGTAAAAGCAATGAAGTAATAAAATGTTTCTACTGTGTTATGACACATTTTATGGATTTTATTTGATCATTTTGGACAGAGAACAGCTGGTTTGAATGGAGGGTGGTTTGGGTACGCTCTTCATCACTTCCTGTTCACCTTTTGCCAACAGGAAACAAAAAAAATTCTCATGGTGACTAACAGGTAAACAATTAGTTTGTTTAGTCTCACTCAATACATCTTCTCCACAGCTGAGGAAGACCTGTGTCAGGATGACAGGGACTCTGAGGAAGAGAAGGAGAAGGAGAATGTACCGGAGGAGAATCGGCAGGAGGAGAAGGAGGAGGATGAAGCAGTTAAAGAAGAAGAGAAGGAACTGGACCAGAGCCAGAATGAAGAACCTCCAGCAACATAGAGAGCGCTGAGACGAACCAGATGAAGAGCAGCCATGACAGATGGCTCCCATGGCAACACAATGCTGAAGAGCATGCTTTGTTCCAACAGGATTGGCTAAAGTAACTCTGGTTTAGTGGTGATGTGATTTTAGGTTTATTACATGGGTGGAAAGTGAAGATTCAGACTGATTATTAATTCTATCAGTGATGCTTTGTGGGAAATCAAACCTCCATCTTTCATTTAGGCTATTTGAAGAGTTCCACATTAAAATTATTTTAGGTTTAAAGTTGTAGAATACTGAAGAGTTGATGATACAACTGGTTCTGACCCATCAGTTTTAACGACCCACACAGGATTTGATCTCAAACTTGTTATGATGCAGTTTATCATAACTCATTCAGTCTATTTAATGAAACCTTTAGGTTTAGTGAACTGCAGTGACTCCATGTGGAAAGTTAAGGCCATTAGCATTAATGCATCCACTATTTAGGATTATGTTTAAGACAAATGCATGCCTTTGATTTAATTCTGCTGAAATAACTTACTTTCTACATTATTTCATAATAAAATGAGCAATAGAATATATTTTTTTTCATGTTTCTCGATTTGGTTTAGGAAGGAACTTTTAGGGTCCTCTTACTTCACCCTGAGGGTAAAATGAATTTTATTATTGTTTTCAAGTTGATCTAAATATAATTTGGCATTTTATAGATATATTTCAGAAAATTAGAACATTGTCAGGAAACTGGACATTCATTTCAGAGACTTAAATTCTTACGGATTCATTAAACATGGAGAGAAATTTTTCAATCCTTGTAATTTTTAATGATTACAGATGAAAAATCGCTTGAGTTCAGAGTCTTAGAAAGTTAGAATATTGCATAAGATCAATTAAAAAATATTGAAGCTTTTCAATCAGGTCTTGACTTTGACTGGACTGGTGGACCACATTGCTTCTTTTCTGTTTCATACTGCTGTGTTTTGTCATGTTGACCCAGTTCAGACTGGTTGTCTCACGTCTGAGTCCAGAACCCTTTGATATGAAGATGAGCTCCAAAGTGAGTCTAATACAGCAATCTCCTCAAATATATCAAGTCTAAGGTAATTGCTAATTTCTCTCCTCATTGGTCTTGACACAAACCTTTGTTCCAGAGCAGAAAACACTCAAAATCCATATTCTTAAGGCAATTCTCCCAGTAATAATCAGTTAATCAATTAGGGCGTCATGGCTGCTCCTTTCTCTCTGGAATCTTGTGGAAGCAGCAGAGTTTGTAGTCAAGCTTTCATTTGTCATGCAAGATTATTATTATTTTTTTCCAGTTTGGCTTCATTAATGATTGATTACATTCTTCAATTCTGTGTTGTTTTTTGTCTTTTTTTTTTAACACATTTCTACAGGTTTTTAGAAACTTTATTTTATGACGTCTTAATACACAACACTGGAAGTGAAACAGGATGTAGTGTGATTGTACATATTTAGAGAAAGTTGTTGGATTTTAGTTCAGAAACTCAGTGAAGGCGCCGTTTTATGAGCTGTGGAAACAATGAAATCAAACTTCTTTGTGCTTGAAGAACTTTCACTCATATTTATCCTCATTCAGGGGACAATTTGCCAAATGTTGTTTTTTTTTGTATTGTATTAATTTATGTATTTTATTTTTGTTTATATTTCCAGTCTGCGTTTACTGTGCTGTTCCTGTCCGTTTTAAAGAGCAGCTTGCCATTGTGACTGTTTACTGCTGTTTTTAAACCCAAATCTCCCTTTTACCATTTGTTAAACAGTTTACAGATTAACCTCATCATTTGAATGTTACTAAGAGACTTCATGAATTTTAGCTTCGCTATTTGCAGAAAGTCATTGTTAATTCATAGTTTGTTTGTTTTTTTAAACCTGAATAGGGATTTCTGAAAACGTTCCAGTATTCCTTCATTTTACCTGCCCTCACTGATTGATGAGTGATTCCCTGAATGCTGCCATTAGGAAAGACCATTTTTAATAAAATGCACGTTAGTAGGAGAAGCTTTAAATTCAAGTCTGTTACTAAGTAAATTATTACTTTAATAAAGCTCCTTACTGCATATTTTGTTATTTTTGCTTGGTTAATTTATTGCTGCATATTTGATTGCAAATCTAAAACATTTTCAGCAGAAGAGAAAATATATATTTTTATTTTGTCTCTGTAGATACAGTGTTTTTCATTTGTTTTGATTTAGCGAAATAAAACAATTTGCTACATTTTGAATAAATTTGTGGTTAAAACAAAAGAAACGTGTCAGTGTTACTAATGACACTACAAAACACAAAATATTAAGTTTATGACATTTATTTCCACATCTACACAATAATATATGATTCAGAGTACCATGTTTCAGTGGTTCCTTTGCCTGAGAAAACTTCCAAAGTTAAAATTAAAGTTTTTTTCTCTATTTAACCAGGTAAACCCCATTGAGATCCAGATCTCATTTGCACTAGAAAAATGGTTTTCCAGTAAAAGTGCAATGTTAATAATTTGAGCTGAACGTTTCAGCTGAGAACTGCTGAAGGTAAAGTCTGCAAAAGAAAACTTGGCTGAAACATTAGGGGAAAAAAACGTCAGCCGATTTACTTAAAAATCAAAAGCGTTGGCCGGAAACAACTGAACAACCTGATTTTAACACAAAAACATTTGACATGGGGAATATTGGTAAAAATATGATAGAATAAGTTTCAGATAACTAACGTTTTTCTCCTGAATATCAAATAAGATTGTAATTACATGTAACAGTATACACAAAAACGTAAATCATAAATAACTCAGGCAAAACCAATAAATAAAACTTCCTGGTTAGGAAATATTTTGCCTGCATCAGAAGATTATGAGGATACAATATTATAACTAGAAATAATAATTTTACACATCAGAGTAATGATACACCTTGCATTACCAGTAAAGTTACAATAATAATCTAATAAAATCCATTCATGACAAAAATTGTATGTATTTATGAATGGACAGTTAACTTGCTGCTGAAGTTTCATCCGTCTTAGTAAAAACACAAACCCTCAAATGTGACTCAAGACTCAGGGCTCCTTACAGTGTTTTAGCTATCAGCTCAGCCTTCGTGTGCCAGAAATGCCACACAGACCGCGTCAACATCACAACCTCCAAAGGGTCCACAAATGAACCGTTCTGATCCCTCTCAAAGCACGGCTTCTAATTTTATTGTACACATCCTCCTTTGTGGGTTAGCTTTTCAGAGCATGTTGAGCTCTATTAGTCTCCCAGCGAAGACGGCAAGTGTTCCGATGATACACACGGCCATGAAGACGCACAGCAGGATATGATCCAAAACCATCGCCACAAACTTCCATTCTTCTGCCGCCTGCAATGAAATGAGAAGACGTGTATCTTTGGGTTTAGGTGTCTTCAAACTTGGCAACATTAATAAGGAGCAATTGTCTTTTAGGTGGCAGGAACTACAATGGAAAACTGGTTTGCAAATGATTAAAACTGTATTTCACAATAATAAATGTTCTATGTTTTTATTTGAGAGCTATGCTACTCTAAGGTATCTGCTGTTAATTAACAACTATGTATTTTAATCAGAAGACTGCATGGCTAAAAGAACTTGATAATGTTTATTTGATTCTATAATATTCAATTCATATTCTAAATATTTTATTGATCAAGAAGAAAAGTGTTATGTTTTTTGTAACTCATACTACGTTTGTTTCTTCAATGCATCACTGTAGATGGTGATAGCTATAAGTAAGATGGATTCTCTGATTTTGTGAAGAATCCTTCCTTACACATTCATTTTCAGAGGATCAAGAGCAATCCTCAGAAAACAACAGCTTTCTTTATTAGTTTTTCAGTCCCTGACTCTGATGCTGCTACTCTAACAGATGATAGCCAAAGAGATCATGCTCTCTACGGCTGACTTTGAGAAGGTCTGCAGCATTTTCAGTAGTCCTTAGCACTGAAGGACCTAAACGCTTACTGACTTTTGTAAACATTTGTCTAGATCCTTCTTTGCCTAAATCCAAAATGTTACCATTAGATGTGCAGACGCTGTCTTACATTGTTAGATTCCTCATCTGATTTCATGGTTTCAGCAATGTACTTCACTCCTTCAATGGCGCTGCGAACATCAGGGTTCTTCATGATGGGAGACTTATAGGTTACACTGGCTGGGGTGGGGTTACCTGTAGAGGAGAGACGGCGGTTAGTTAGTCTGCCATTTTGGTATGGATTGTAAGAACAGAGTGGATGGAAAGACTCCTGAACTAGAAGGATGAATCAGCCCTTTATTAATAGCAACCTGTCAACATGAAAAATCTGAATGATAAGGTTTGAGAGAAATTACATTTTTACTCAATAAAAGATTGACCCGTCTCTCAAGTTATGAACAAATATGAAAGGTCGGAAACCACCCAACTGTGCATCAACTGTTTGGCTTTGGATGAAGTATGTCAGGGCCTCAAGGGTGTTCTTTCTTTTTACTATCAACTTACTTGGTTTTGCGCTACAGTGTTTAGAGTGTCTTGCCTGAAATATCTGATATGTCCATGTCAGTAGGGAACAGTCTCTTCTGGCTGATCTCCTGACTGGGTCGCTTTATTGTTGAGAAAAACATCATGTTTGGAATGGTTTCAATGAAGACCTAACAGGACACAGAAAATAAAACTGTTCAGCCACTTATGGAACAGATGCGTCGTTTCTCACTTTCTACCACGGAGCAAACAGCACGAACCTTGCGGATCCATGCGGGCATGGTGTGTGTGCTGGGCGAGCGGTGGTGTGTGTTGATGACGATGACCGTGATGATGATGGAGGCGATCACAAAAACCATAGTGAAGAGCATGTATTTCCCTATGAGGGGGACAGCACTGGAAGTGGAGGGAATAAGCTCAACGATAACCAGCAGGAAGACAGTCAAAGACAACAGGACAGAGATGGACAGGGTCATCTTCTCGCCTTGAGTCAGGGAGAAAAGAAAACGTTACGTCTGAAAGCACAATGCAGGTAACAGCAAAACACCTCTACACAATACCACACTACACTTTCATCATGTTGAAGGTATGGTGTAAAGTACCTATGTTTTATAAAGTAATTAAATTAGCAACAGTTTTTTTGCCTGGTCATTAGGAAGAGTTTGTCTGTTTGGCAGCATCTAGTTTCCCTCTCAAAACCTTTACTATAAAACAAACTACAGTGGTAGTAACTGCAATTAGAAACATCATCTGACTGCAATCCACAAATACTTGAGACCCCCTCCAAAAATGTGTATATTATAACTGCCTATTTTGATAGTTCTAACACTAAGTATACCAAAATATGCTTTAACACACACAGTGGAAATCCTCTTAGCACTGTAGATGTTACTGTAGAAGCTAACAGCTACAGTAATCTTTAGCTCTGCTCTTGGAGAGCAGATTGGTTGTATCTTGGAGGTACAACCAATCAGTTCCAGGGAAAATAGACGGCGCTCCTGAATAGGCTACTTTTCAAACACCAGCCAGTAGCATTGAACCTTGGTAATTCAGCCAGCTAAGCTGCATTTTCTTTAGAGTATTTTAGGCATGTTTCACAAAACATAACCAGTGAATAGGCAGGTTTTCCTTAAATAATTTAGAGTTACGCTCCACAGAAGAATCTGCAAATATTGAATCACAAAAAGGCAGGACTTCATTGTAGCAGCATATCATCTGCTTGAATAGATTGATCAGCCAATAATGTTTTAATTTGTAGTTATTCATGGTTCTTGAGGCACTTTGTTGTTTAGTTAAAAGTTCATTAGACTCTAAAGCATATCATCTTAAATTAACAATCACAATGAAACATTAGGGACCACAATGAATAATTGACTAAAGGGACAAGTTGATTCAGGTTCAATGCATTTATGATGAGTAAAAGACATTTTTGTGCTGCTTTGACTGCAATAATTGATGTAATTGCACCAATTTACTCTTCCCACCCTTATATGACTATTTGTTTTAACGCTTCAGTTCACCAATTTTTTCTTTTTTTCCTGCATTGATTGTGAATAATAATAATAATAATAATAATAATAATAATAATAATAATAATAATAATCTGCCCATGTGACATTTTTTGTTTACCGTGAGACAAATTGCCACCAAGATAAATACACATACATATCTGTGTTTTACTTTGTCCCTAAGTCATTAAATTAGGGACAATTTAATAACTAAAGTATCAACACACTATTAAATTTATAAATATAAACTACAACTTTTGTGAAACAATACTTTAAACTCAAAATGCCCAAGAAAAAAATCAGGAAAGATTTTTTTCTATTATTAAGGCGTTTTTGCTGGTTCTGTCATGTCGTTTCATAGATGAACTTTTCTGTTCTTTCTTTTTTTAAAAAATGTTTTCTTTCCAGATTTCCACATTATTTTATGGCTGTTCTGTTTTCACGTGTTACACGTTGAACCTCAGCAAACTCTCTCTTTAAGAACAACATCAATATGTGCTTCTGCAAATTCATTGTGAGAACTCTGAAGATGAATTATTCCCTTAAATCGTAAAAGAAAACGGGTGCTGTTTCTACATTGACAGACCTGAATCAGTAGGGAGGTAGAAGACTAGTCCAGTGAGAAAGGAGAACAGCATGCAGGGAATTATGACATTGACAATGAAATAAAGGGGAAGCCGCAGCATCAGGAAATGGTAGGTGATGTCCAGATAGGGCGTGTCAAGGCAGCATGTGTAGTAAACCCAGTGTTTCCAGCTCCTGTAGTCCTTCAACACCCATTCACCCGACTCCATGAAGTTACTGAGGTCCGGTCGGTCACTGTCCTAAAGCCAGAAAGCAAACTTAAGATGTGCAAACACACATTGAACTTCACGTTTCATCACATCACACCAAGCATCAGTGTATTTTATTGGGATTTTATATGTGAGCCCAACATAAAGTAGTGCATAATTATGACTTAGGAGGAAAATTGTGGTTTGCAAAACATGGCTTGCTTTTTTTATCTGCCACCTTTACTCTGATACTGCTGAACAAAAGCAGTGCAAGCAATTGCTTGACAGAAGTCAGTAAAGTCAGTCAGTAAAAGGAATTCACCAGAGTGTAATTTAATCTCAGTATAAATCCAGCTCTTATGTGTATTTATTTTAGCTGTTGTGAAGTTCCTGTTTGTGAACCAACAGCAGCATGAATACCAATGACAGGTCGACTCCACAGAGACCTGCAGAGATCCATAGCTCAGGTGGAAGACAGGACAGCTATTATGATGATTTATTTTGTACATATCATGAATCTGGACTTTATGGAAGACTGGCAAGAAGAACGCAATCAGAATTTCCATTCAAGGTTACCTCCAAGCCACAAAGAGGACTGATCAGTTGAGACAGCAACTTTTTCACATATGGAGGAAAGCTAACATTTTAGACCTTGAACACACAGATGGTATGGGGAGAGTTTTTTTTTGTTAACAGGAACCAGGAAACTGGTTCATCATGGTGTAGTTACTGGATTTAGGTGCAGAGCAATCCAGAAAGAAAACCTGTCAGAGGTTGCTGAGGGTTTTGGAATTAGGATGGAGGTTCACCTTCCTAATTCCAGGTAGCTTGGCCATTACCTGTCTACATAATTCCCCTTATTTTTTTATTTCCCTTTAATGCTCTGTCTGGGATTTCTCCTATTGATTGAACATTCAAATTCAATTCATTAATTGAACTTGAATGGGTCCAATCGACAGAAGGAAAACTTGTGAATGTTGAGTTTCTGCAATGTTTTAGAATTGTAGTCTGCCTATGGTTGTATTTAGACAATGGCAGCAGAGGAAGTGAACAAAGCTATCCAGTACATGTTGGCCACACTTCCAAATATTGAGCAATTAACATCTGGTAAACTTCATCACATTGCATACGTCACAGCAAAACGTTAGCGATTGGGTCCAATTAGATCCACAAAATGCACTTTTCTTTCTACATCACAACTCTGCACTAACTTGTGATGCACTATCAAATACATTTTCAAACACACAGACATTTCTTATTGTAAAGCAACGCAGTTTGAACAAAGACAACATAGTAAAAGCTTCACTCTTACTGGGTTGATGATGACCAGTGTGCCATCATATGTCCAGGTACCCAGCTTCATGCTGCAGTTCTGGAGGTCAAATGGGAAGTGAAGGACAATGATCTCACAGTAACTCTTGTAGATTGCAGGTGGGTTCCATGTTATCATGCCCGTGTGCTCCAGCAGGACTTTGGTCTCATGGATGATGGCAAAATCACCATCGGCACTGGAAGGAGGAACAGGAAGGAAGCAGAGGGCAGACAGAGTGTGACCACATATTCAGTTAGCTGAAGCTAAGAGTAGATGTCTGTATAAACCAGAGCAGCAGTTCTGCTTACTTGTTGTACAGAACTAAGTCAGGTTTCCATATGTCTGTTGAAGGAATTCGGATCTTTTTGATGCCTCCATAAGCATCTGGATCCCACTGCAGGTTCACATCTTTCCATTGCTAGGATGAAAAATGGGAGGACAGCCCACCAAATAATTAATCTGTTAATTTATTCTTCCCCAGATGATTGACATTATTAAACCAATGTAATTTGATATAGATCAGGCTGATCTATTGATGATGAATGATCTTTTAATACAAATATTGTGGATTGGATGTGTATGGAGAGCCAAAATAAACTTGATTGCAAAACTAGTGGATGTCAACAGATCAGTATTGATCTTAATAATTTATTGATGTATTTATTCGTTTTAAATAAATACATAAATAGTGGCCCTTTTGGCCCTCCATACATGCGTATCAAATTCATGTTTAAAACCTTCCTTGTCATGCTACCCATCCTTGAAATGAATTCATGAAATGTTCTGAATTAAATACATTATAGCTACACACAGGTGGACAACACACAAAACATTTACCTGTCGGAGACGGACATTACTGGTCACAATCTGGTTGACTTCATCCTGAGAAAAATAAAGGAACAACATCAGAGATAGAAATGAACTTGTTGACCTATTCCTCGAGATCTACTGTCCTGCAGCTCTTAGATGCATCCCTGCTTCAATACAACTGAATCTAATGACTGAACTGCCTCTTCAGCATGTCATCAAGTTTGACAAATGCCTGGCTTTCTTTGGGAATCATTAGCAGCAAACTGATCTTTACAAAACCTGACTTGCCTATTAAATAGGGTGGGCAGGTCTGTCAGTCAGCTTCTCTTCAAGGACAGGGAAAAGTTGACAATGGCTGATTTTCAGACTTGTGCAGAGGTAGATGACATTGATTTCATATGTAAGTATTGGCCAATCACCAATCACCCAAAATTTGGGAAATCGTGGCTGATTTATCAATGGGCTCCTATGAAGTATATAATAGAACTGATCAAAGTTGCATCCAGTATTATACAGTGAAATGTGTCTGCAAACACATCATGGTGACTCAATGTCAGTAAAAAAATATTGTAAAGAAATTTTACATGCGCACAAACTGACATCACTGGGACTTTTAGAAACATATTTTGTTAGCAACTAAAAATAAATCCCAATCATATTGGTGTATTTAAAAAGCAATTGACTTGTAATTTGACTTTGGAATCAAACAGTGATGAAAAGTAGAGTAACTGTTCAAAAATGTTTGACGTCTGAAAATTTATACAAATGATAGTGATATTATGTTGTACACTACAGTTTAGAACATGGTACAAGATTTTACTGATACTGTTGATCGACTACTCTTCATGAATTCAAAAATCCCAAGGCTTTCCTCATCAGATCACCATTAAAATAAATAAATCCCTTTAAGTCCTTATGCAGAGCAGATCCTTTTTACTTTTTGATATGTAAAATGCTACAAATGATAGAGAGTGTACATTATTTGTGCCACGACCACAAGTAGTGTGCAAACAGTTAAAATGACATGCCTTCAACTAGTTAAACTATCAACTTCTCTACACCCAGCAAGCTCTGCATCAAATGGAAATGAGTGGGACAAGAGAGCCGCATCATATGTAGGACATATGAAATAAAATTAAATTATTTTTGAAGCACAAAAAACATGAGGAACCATGTTACATGGTTGAAGGCTGAGCTAATTGTAAGTTTGCTGCCCTTCAGAGTCATTGAGACTTAGGGAATTTGCTTTATGGAAAGATCTTTGGAGAAAACATTCCTCCTCTAAGATAGTTTGATGAAGTCCAGGGGCCCACAACATTCTTTCAGATTGTTTTCATGTATTCAATAGTTTTGTCTCTGTTTTGTCTGAGGTATTCAGTCTTTGTGTTTTTTGAAGTATGGGATCCTGTCTGGTGATCTGGTTGTGTTTGTATGGATGCAGGTGGCAGGGGTTGATGATGGGGGATCATGTTGAGTCAGTAACTGGTTTCTAATCAAACCATAGGATCTGAATCCTGATCTAATCATGAAAGGCCAACAAATCTCCGTCCCTACATGCTGGTTGTAAATTTTCAATATTTTCCTACCTGTTTCCACACTTAGAAATACACTGGGAAACTGTTACCCTTACCACACTAATAAGTTGGATAAGCTGCAGGCCCACTGTGACTACTACAGCATCACTGAAGTGGTTCACTGGACGAACCACTTTGTTATAACCTTTAAACAGGGTTTTCACCAGTTTCGTCTCGTCTTCTGAGCATGATCCCAACCCTGAAGCAAAAAGAGAGAGACACAGTTTTAGTTAGGGCTTGTCCAACTTTAGGTTCAAGTTTAGTGCAGTACATTCAGAGGTAATGCCACCCACTCATGAAATATTTTCACAATGAGAGCTGAAGTAAGGAAATTCTCTTTACTGTGGTTCCTGCTCTGAACTTTTCCTCAATTTACAACCAGTGATCTGAAACCCTTAATTTCAGAAACATGAGGACTGAAAACAGGTGCAGAAGAACAGCAGGATGATTAGATAGGGTGACCAAACGTCCGTATTTCACGTCCTGTCCCGGGCGTCCCGGGTTTTTTTTTTAGAAAGTGAGGAAATGTCCTGTTTTTTAAATTACCTTCATTGGACCATTAAATTTACAGGCACTAGGGCACTGCGCACGGCGCTGAGTGTGACGTAATCCCTGAGCCGAGTCAGTGCGGGCCGGGCAGCCCTGTTCTTAATCAGAAGATAGATAGCGTGGCTGTCAGTACGCCAACATTAGAGGCAGGCAAGGACAAACAGAGCAGAGAGCTTCACGGCAACACTGGACAAGTGACTGACATTCCACGTTGGTGAAAAGCCTCTCCACCGGCTGTCGCGCAATCAAATCCGTCTCCATTGGTTATTTGTGGAGCTAATCTCAGCGCTCAGCAGGTGTTTGGAGCAGCCGGCTCTGGCCAGAAAATTGTCATGAAATGAGTTTCAGCTTGATATGAGTACACATAAAACACATTTAACACCCCTCCATACTCACAATGCTTTAAGTAAACAGACTTGTTTTCATCCCTACTAAATGTGCTGCCATTAGCTATATGATGCCACTGAGTCAAATGGCATCGGCATAGGAAAAC
>CAEGAG010213385.1:0-26446 GCA_903067065.1 Brachyrhaphis terrabensis
CTCTTGTCTGGGGTGTAAAACTTATGTCATATATATATATATATATATATATATATATATATATATATATACAGTATATATATATAAGCAAAAGCTTAATAAAAAGGAAATTCATATCCAATCTCTGAATTTGGATGAGTATTTAAAATCACCTTTTCTTTCTTTGCTTTGTAAATGTGTCTCAGCTGGGATTTTTAAAATGTATATATCAATAATTTCTACAACTTTTAGTCACTGTTTTAGCAGTGGAAGTGTGTATGGTTAAAAGATGTGAAGAGGCAAGGGGGGCAAGAACAAGGCAGTTGAAAATCTCGTTGAAGGTTGCTGAAGTGATGACATTTAATTTGGGAGACCAAACGCCCCCATTAATGCGTAATGTAATCTCTACCCAAGACAAAAGTAGTGATAAGTTCTGCAGCTTGAATGTGAGCTCATCAAGTAAAGATTTATAAAGTGTGGAGGAGGTCAGAAGAGTTTTCTGAGAGTAGCTTAGTGCACTAACAAACCGGCACGTTATGCATACACATTTAAAGATACATTGTGTTTTGCAGTCTGTTTTTGATTCACAGCAGGGGAAATAAGTTGAAGTAGATGCCAGTTATCATGGATTAATATTGTTTTGAGAGAGCAGCTACTGATTTAACAAGCTCTGTACACATCAGCAGATATTTTCAGCTGTGCAAGAAAACAAAACAAACAAAAAAACACCCCAAAAGAAGCCATTTCTTCTGAAATAGACTTTTTGTTCATAAACTTAACCTCTGCCTGTGCTATATGTCCACTGCTTAGACAAACTTAGGAACTAGGCACAATTCAAAATATATATTTAATATAATTCATACAGTAGTTTTGTCAATGTCGTACTATCTGCATGAAAAGATGCTAGCATCGCTGCTAGCACATCTGGTTGAATTATGGAGTCAGAGAGATTGCTAGGGTGTCAATCAAAAACAAAAGTACCTTCTTGTATTACTTGTTGCTTCATGTGATGCATGTGTAATTACGGTCATAAATAATACTTATCATTGGACAAAAAAGCAGTGGTGTTGTTTTATTCTTTAAGCCACATCTGGCTAAGCACCTCATTTACCCAAAGTTGAAGTGTGGGGGATTGTGTGTCATCACCTGGTTAGCTGGCTGGCCTTCTGGCCATGAAAATCCTCCTTGACACCAAGACGCCTGTAATCTTTTATTACATCATGGAGGTTTTATTATGGTGTCCATTTAAAACACAGGAACCTATGTCTTGGCATAGAGATAAAAAAAAAAACAACTTGCCAAGTTCCTCAAGCCCTTTATCCTCTTTGAATTGTTTCAAATTAAAAAGATTTGAATGAATACGCAACATATCAATTTCTGTTGTCCTTTCCATTGTACTTCCTCTGCATCTGTTTGCGCCTCACTAGATTGGTTTTCTTTTACCTGTGGCACATAAATATATGGCCTTGCCCCCCTTCAGATCACCAGACAAATCCATAACATTTTATAATAGTTTTACTATGAGACTCTTCCTTGTTGTTTTGCTTGTAGGAAGTAATGGGAAGCTGTACTTGTTTCTTGGACTTCAATTGATGTTAAGGTTTCTATGTATCAGTTCAGTTTGTTCAAGAAGTGTCAGAAATAGGGCATCCAAAACATAAGATTTATACTGACAGCATGAAAAGTGCAAATGCATCAAACTTGTGATATAAGATCCTACTTAATATAGCAACCAAGCAGTCATTTGTGATTGCGGTGTTGCATACACTCACTTTGGAATGCTGGTTGCGATTCTTTAATTTGTATGTATTCAGAATCATAATCTATGGTTAAATACATTCCGTATGTCTCCCATTTAATTTCTTTTAACAGTTACTTGTTTACAGCAAAAAGATCCCGACCTGCAAGCAGTTTCCACATGTGAGCTGATTATCTCCTTAAATTCGTATATCCACTATGCAATTATGCATTGCAGAGGCAACATCTGGTGTAAGTGATTAGTCACTTTTAATTGGTCTTTGTGCTGCTAATCACTGGTGTAGTTTGTAGCTGCAGTTTCTTGATATGAACAGTTATCTGCAGCCTCTCAAAGTATTGTTTGCTCCTTGTTAAGTGTGCACAATGAAATAACAATCTTAGTCTTATTAGCAGCTTGTAATATAGAAATGTACTGAGAACGGCTTGTCTGCAGCGAGGGCTTTAATTTTAGCTTGTAGTGAATAAGACACAACTACCGTAGAGGATTTTATGGACATCCTGTAAAAAAATTTTTTCCTATTGATTATAGTAATCCATTTAATCACATATTAACTTTTCTTGTCATAATCATCCCTTCATCATCCCTTGTTATAATGCTGGATCAATAATAATTTCAACAAAGTTAAAACTGGCTGAGAAGAAGTAAAAGGTGTGTCCTATACGCCACCTTCTAAAGAGAAGAATCTCTGAACTGCATTAAAACAAAATGTAAATTGATACTTTGATCTAATCTTCTTTTAACAAAAAAAATCTAAACTTATGCAGCTGCAAATTAAAGCTTATCTATTGTTAATGTTATATTAATGTTGTCCTACCATTTGTTTCCAGTTTTTCTTTTTCAGAAATAAATCTAAAACTTTTCTTGAAACTTTTTAGGTTTTAATGGTGCAGATTATGCTCCCATTTTCTCTTCTGCTCTTTATTAAATAACACAAGAACATCCAGTCAGTCTGGCTACTGATTCAGGTTGAATTTATCCTTTTTATTTTGCTTGCCTTTTTGTTCCGTTTAAAAGTAATTCTAGCATTTTGAAGTGTCCCAACTTGAATTTATGGGCTAAAGATTAGGATGATGACCAGGAGACAAAATACATGTGGGAAAAAAAACTGTTCAGCACTTTGTAGGAAAGGTTAGGTTGCTGTAATGCAAGAAAGCTTTGTAGTTTTTGAAGTAACTTTTTTTCTTAAAACATAAATAACACTATTTTTTCCAAAACCCTTATCTCATTACACATAGTATTATCTCAAAAGAGATTCCTGTTCCATTTCCTATCAGAAACAAATTTGCTGATTGAATGGAAATAATTTATTTTTCCGTAATTTTTGGCTTAACTGTATATGCTTGAGTAGAGACTGGAGTCTGCCGCTTTACACATTTTTATGACTGTGCTTATAAGTGTGTTTTTAGTGGAATTACAGCTAAAGCACACTGGAGCAACTGTGTCACACACATCATTTCTTGCCAGTAACACAAATAGAAAGGGTCATGGTTAAGATGAAGCTGTTCATTAGACTTTAGCCAAGGGTAGTTCCTTCATTAGTAGTGATGCTTAAAAACAAAACAACACTGAAAAATCACTGGTGTGTTTCTCCCTGTAGTAAGCTAGACGTCCAACACCCATTTTATTTGCAACTCTGTTTATTGACTCAGCCGAGTTACACCCCATGTGTTTTTTTTTTTTTTTGACAGATATGTGTGACTATGTGATGAGTTGTTACAATCTTATGGCTTCAGATTTAAAGCCAATTAAATCTGAGTTAGAGCAAGAAAGACTCCAGAAACTCAGGGAGGATAAATTTTGGCGTAATCAAACAAAACAAAACCCCAAAGCAAAGTATTCCAAACAATAGATGAGTGATTATTTGAGGGTGAGTTAGGTAGAATCCAATTAAACTATTGTTCACTGTGTCACACTGATTAAACTTGCTATGAAAACCATTAATTTCCTTTGAAACAGAAGTGCTATTTTTTATAATCAAACTTCTTTATGAAAGAAAGCATTTAATTTAGATACAACACAATTTTATGTAGAAACCATACTTTTAGATACTTTTTTTTAGGTGAAACTGTATCTCTACTTTGTAAAACATGGAAGTCGGAAAGGTAAAACTCAAAACATAAAGAATGTGGGGTTGGGGGGACTAATTTGCAAAGGCTTGAAATTGATATCTAAAGGCCCTATAGGTGGCGCTGTTTTACTTTCCATGTGATGACTGGCTGATTTAGTTGGGGGAGAGGAAACTCTGACCGGACCCCAAGCATTAATACTAATCAGTAATTTAAGCAGAACACAATCAGGCTATTGTAGACAAAGTAATACTGATGGTATAAATTTTAAGTTCATATTCTTAGTTTTACTATTTCTTTAAGAGACATGTACAAACAAGAGCTTTACAAAATCTGTAACTTTCACAAATTTTTTGCATTGTACTGTTTTTAGATGAGGTTCTTTATTTGCAAAATAAATTCAGAAGTATAAAAATTATATATATATATATATATATATATATATATAAAAAAAAACGTTTATCAATAGCAGTTTTCTGGCCAATCCTGGTCTATAAAAAATCTGACATGCCAATACTAATATTGATTTATTTCTTGTAACCGAGAGTCAGGTGTTATCTGGTCACAATTTACCTTCAATATTCCATTTTGGAAAACATTGAACAATACCTGTGAAATAATATAAACCTGTTTTAGCTGCACATGAGGTAATGTTCTGAAGTGTAAATAAAACGTTCGGATCATTGCTGTCCAACCTACTTAATTTAATAAACTAAACTGAAAAATGCTCCCCTAGTCTTTCACTTTTCACATTTTAAAAACAAGCAAAAGTTGCAAAACAGGTTAGACTACAGACCTGTTTTGAGCCTCTTGCCCCAAAAGTGCACTGCATTATTTTTCTTTTACAAAATCACAAAGTTTTGTTGAGGAAAGCTAACAAAACAAGTTAATCCACCAATAAAGTGTCCGGAGTTGTAGTTTCCATGTCGTGCACAAACAAAATACCGACATGCAGCAGCTTTGTGGCTATTTAAATGTAAATAAGATTGGTTTCACACACAAGCATTGGCAAGATTGCATTTCACCTAAAATTAAGGAAACTGGGGCTGATCGATCAGTGCACCCCTAGTTTTTTTGGTTTTTAGGACGATATGTGGCACTCTTTTCCCTTCCATGCCGTGACTGTCTGTTTTTTTTTTTTCACGACCGGCAGCAACAGGTTTGGGGGGAGCTTACAAGAGGAGGAAACTGCTTCCTCAAGCATCTCATTAAAAGGAGTTTAAACTGTAGAAATCACATAATAGACATTGCAGGGTTTTTTTTCAAACTTTTTATGAAGATCCCTGCCTAATACCATTGTTATTGGTGCTTTTATTTCATTTATTTTGTTGAAACACCCCTAATAAATCTCTCACCACATTTTCTAAATGAGAAACATCCCCTTCCCCTATTCACACACCCTGCTAAATCTGCTCCTGAGTGGAGGGGGGGAAGGCTTGATAAACATCCACTGACGACACAAAATGGTGCTGCGTGTTTGGAGTAGCTTCGTTTTTGTAATAATGAGAGCCACAGTGAAGTGGCGTTTTTTGTTTGCTTCCTCAGAGGCTTGTTTTCCAATACCCAGAGCAGATGGTATGTGTTTTCCATGGATGAAACCCTGAGCTTGGTGGGTTTTTCACAATGCCGGCCTACGCTGCGTAAAACACCAGCCTTGGCTTGGAGAATGCACTTGTGTCAGTAAGTTACATATTGATTAACCGAGTTTGCTTTCATTTCCACAGACTCTAGAGGAGCCCCCCTACCTGACAGTAGGGACAGATGTGAGCGCAAAGTACAGAGGGGCTTTCTGTGAAGCCAAGATTAAGACCGCCAAGAGGCTTGTCAAGGCCAAGGTAAGTCGTGATTTAGAATGCTCATGTGGCGAAATTAAAAATTAATTGTCTGCCTCGGCTGCTGTTGGCTTGGGAGCGTGCGTCTTTGTTTGGAGCGGCTACAGTGGCGATAAAACAGCTCTGTAGATCTAAAGCCGAGGGCAAGTTGGACACATTCAAAGCCCTCCTTAAAAATTGGCTTGTTGAGATGATTACACTGTGCTTATGGTATTAGAGTCTGCCACATTGATACTCTTATCATTAGATACACATTTTAATTACTTCACTGGAAGAAGTCCAGCGGTGTTGCTTGCAGGAGCTCCACCACCTGGTTTGTGTTGTTTGTACTGCTTGTATGTGGCTGAAAGAGTGATCAGGATCCCAGCTGTGATCAGTGCCCACTCACTACCTCCGGTTCCCCTCTTATCCGCAGCTTCTGTGCACTTTGTGGCAGACAGAACAGCTGCTGCCTGCCAATCCCCTTTCTTCAATTTTACATCTTTCCTATGAAGGCATTTCATGATACACATAGTACTGTCTCTGATTTCCTAGTGGGGCAGGAGCATCTGGATAATGCAATAGAGAGCCATCTTTCGTTACGCCGGAGTGTGTGGGAGGAACAAAGATTGGCTGCTGGCTCTTTCACCGAGTCGGTTCACTCTGGTTCCCCCTGTAGAAACAAAGGAGCGACGACATCCTGCTTCTTCCTCACCAACTTAAATCATCAATGACTTTCTGTTTCGCTCTCATTCACAGGATCAAACACCCGTGACGAAGCAGACCGCAAGATTTTCTTAGTGTAGATGATGTTGGCTAAGAAGAAGCAAGCAGTGCAGCCTCAGCTAGTAAATTCATTACCATACTAATTGGCTCAGTGACAGGTTTGTTTTGGGGAAGCTCTAATGAGAGCATGAGCTTTGTTGCACAAATGTTGAAACATGACTATTATACAGTGGTTGGTTTTACTGTGAATATTCTACTGTAATGGAGTCTTCTTCACCTTATTTACTTACTGTGCTTCATTAATTTTTGTCTGCTTGTTCAGCTAAGTCAGTAACCGCAGCGTAACTGTTGTTTTACGAGACAAGGTGAAATTATGTGAATGAGTCTCGCTCTGTATAATGCAATCTGTGCAAGAGGACCTGTAAGAAGGCAATTAATACCTCAGAGACCTGTTATGCGCGAGAATCAGTCCAACAAATAATGACAAGTGTGTAGAAACATGTTATGATTCATGAATTTAGTTTTTTCAGATTTTGTGAAAGATTTTATTCATTTATTTATTTTAATTACAGTTATTGAGATTTGAATGTAGAGCAAGGCAATGTGGAAAAAAGTCCTATCACAAAAAAATATTGAATATTTATATCCATATATATCATGATATAAAACAAATCACTATTTTTGTTTAATGTTCCATGGTACTGTTAAATCATAACATATCAAGTTATTTTTCATATGAAAGATTTATGTTTAAAAGTTGAACATGTCATTGATTATTATACAGCTTCCATTGAAAAATATGAGGTATATTTAGGCCTGTCACAATAATCAATAAATCAATTAATCGTATGATAATTTAAAACAAACTTAATAATTTTCATTGACCTGATTTTCTCTCTTTCTACCAAAAACTGGATGATGAAGGTCTTCTGTTTGGTAGTTTGGTCTCAACTCGCCCTTTTTTTGAAGGGCAATTTTGTTTACAAAGACTTCAAAATTCATTTTAGTTGTCGATGTTGTTTATTTATTTTGGATATTTTCAAAATGTCTTCCAGTTCCACTGCTAAATGGTTGTTAGGATTTAAAGTTTACTGATCTTTGAGAATGTGTTCTTGCTCTATTATTTTGTCATTACCATTACATTATTTAAAAAATGGTCTCAAAACAACAATATTATCGTTTATTACGATGTCTAGAACAATTTATCACCTAGAAAAATTTGTTATCGTGACAGGCCTAGGTATATTATAAGCTAAAATCTTCAAGCATAACAGAAAAACTTAACAAAAATTGACACTTTTTTGTTCTTTTTTTTTAACTGATGTCAAATAAATAAAAAAGGGATTGGAATATAAATTCTCAAACTCTCTTTTCTGTAGCTTATTTTAAATATATAAAATATGTAAAGAATAAACCATGAAAAAAAAAAAAGTCAAAATAAACAACTTCAGTTTATGTCCTCAGTGTAAATGTCAGCAACAAAACTTAAATAAAATAAACATTGTCTTTGCTCTGAAAAAAACAAAAAAAGCAAATTCCAGTTAGGGAGTTCTGGCTCAGTGCTGTCAGTCTGTGCTGGATCAGATATTGCGCTGTACAGGGGAAGTTTTCTCAAGGGGTTTAACACTTGTTCTCATCTGGGATTGTGACGTTTTACATTCTACGTGTTCCAGCAGGTGTCACTGGTTCAGGTGGTTAAACAGATTGGTGTTATTCCCTGACTTCTTCCCAATAGTCGTGCTATGTGTTTTTTGTCCAACTTTAAGTAGCCAAAATACCTCCAGTTAACTGAACCATTCAGGCCCTTGTTGTCAACAGTGTCATTTGCTTTTCATCTTTCCTGCCTTTAGGCTACTCTTTTCTTTTCTTTCTTTTTATTTTTAATTGTATCCTGCCTGTTACATGAAGTTAGGAGGGGCATGTCTAGATTTTTTTTTCTTTTTCTTTTTTTTTTCACGAACTGTAGAAGTACATTGACTAGCAATTTTATCTTAATGCAGTCTTAGATTACAATGAACAGTGGGCCAAAACAATTTATTTACCAAACAAAAAACACATGAATCTCTTTAGCATGCAATAATCATGCAGCAGATTTGTTTGTTACATGGCATAGGACCAGGTCTAATTTTTCTTGTCACAACTCTGTTTTTAGCGCCATTATGCTATTACACTATTCAACTTAATGTCAACTTAATTTCAGCTCTTAGTATTTCCTATCTAGGTGTTTTTATAGGAATGTGAATCTTTCATATCAATTTGATTAGCAATTTTTTATTTATTTTTTCCCCATTTTTTTCTCCAAAGAGTTTTTGTGGTGCTAGTGGCTCGTATTTTTTGCGACAGTAGGCTGACAGGAAAGAGGGCGAGGAGAGGGGGGAAGACATGCGGCAAAGGTCGCCAGGACCGGGAGTCGAACCCGCGACGTCCGCATCGAGGACTAAGGTCTCCAAACGTGGGGCATGTTAACCCCCTGCGCCACCACAGCACGCCCCTTGATTAGCAATTTTGATCATATTTCACATTTTATTGTGTCATGTAACGCGGGACCCTGGTCTTGGTCTTGACTCGGTCACAACTTCCCTCGGTCTTGGTCTTGACTTGGTCTCGGACCCTAACATTATTGGTCTTGTCTCGGTCTCAGTACACTCTGCTCTTGGTCTTGTCTTAGTCTCTGGTTAGGTGGTCTTGACTACAACACTGCCAGATACTCTTTAAAAACTATAAATTATAACATTCAGAAAATCATAGTGACTTCTCAGAATGTTTATTATAGCATAAAAATGTAATTTCCGTAGAAATATTGCTATGTTATAAAGCTTTCTCTGTCTCTCTGTATGCATTTATAGATGGGACTGGGAAATCTGATAATTTCATTGAGGAGAAGCATTAAATGAGGGCATTAATATATGTATTAAACCTGTATGTTGTGCTATATGAGTCTCTCCTCCATGTGACGATTCATCCAGAGAAAGTCAGTTTCTGCTTCTTAAAAAATGACCAAGTCACTAATATTGATATAGACTACTTGTTGCATCAAATTACAGGAAGCAAAAAAAAAATCATGGAAATCAGGAAGCAAGAAAAACAACTGGAGTAAGTTTGGGCTGTGATAAAAGTGAGGCAGGGATAAATATTTTTCATGTCATATACTTTATGAACTAATGCTATGTCTTTATGGGGTTTAAGTGGCTGCTCAGCTCCCTCTGCATCAACCATCATACTGTTAGGTACCGGTATGTCAGTGTGGTGAGGTGTTATTGATGTTGTCTAGCTGCGGTTTTGGACCACAGCTTCTTCTCTTTGCCTTTAGAGTGAAAAGCATCCCGCGGCTCCTTGTTAAAAAAGGAATTTCTTTATTTTTGCTGTGCTAAAATGTCATTTTCTTGGAAAAGTAAGTAAGCTTTTGTAAGCTTTTCATTTCTTTCCTCTTATTTTTTCTTGACCTTACAATTTAGTACATATTTCTTTGCCTTGATTCTGCCTTCAAAGTGAAATTTCGATAGCTTTTTTCGTGCTGCTGTATTATTTGAAACTGACTCCATGTCATTGCCTGAAGCTGTTACCTGCTGGAGTTCTTTCTGATAGCGGCTATTTAACATTTTGTTCACCCCCTCACGCGTGCCATTGATTCTAAATTGAGTTGGATTTTTAAAAAAAAGCTAATTTAATTAGACCGTCAAAATAATGTAATTTTATGTGCACATTCTCAGAAAAATGAATTTTTAAGATCTTCTTGGAAAATCACATGTACAGGCGAGGAAAAAAAAAAAAGCAAATTCTTTGTTTCTGGCTGCTGTTAACACATTCAATGCATATAAAATAAGTCACTGTAAACATAGGGCCTTGTAATAGTTAAACTTTTCAATTTTTAGCTCTGTTGCAATCACAGTTAGGGCTGGACATCAAATTTCATTGCAATATTTTTGCAGTATTATTGTGATAACAGTAGAAATTATGATAAAAATTATTTTTAAGAAATTTTATCACTGTAACTCCCTGGCACATGATTCATAGTGCCACAAACATAAATATTCTTCTTGAAAAAAATGAAAGAAGTGTGATTCATATGACTTTATATCGCCAAACTTCACAAAGTAACTGGATTTAATCACACTTGATATTGTAAAAATAAAATTTTTATTTAGTTTTTAATTTAACATCAATAATTGAAAACTTATCAAAACAATAAATCAAAATTCTTTTCATAAGTAATTTTTCCACAATATATGCTAACTGATACAAAAAATGAACCTCCCTAATCACTATTGTACATTTTTTTAAATAGAAATCTGAAAGTGTGACTTGCATCTAAGTTTACCAAAGTTTTAGTGAGATTACAGTAAATAAAATTCAGTCCAATTGTTTACCTATAAAAGTCACCTAGTTAGTAAGTATAACAATACTGAATTAACATCGGGAATAACCCGAGACACACCATCCACTCTGGAAACCATGCCGGTGGCAGTATAATGCTGTGGGGATGCTTTTAGGGAGTATGGTTAAAATTTATTTAAATGATTGTGGGGAATATTTGGGTCAATTCAAGCCTTTCAGAAGCTGCAAAAGTTATGAGACAGGGCAGAGCTTAAGTATCCAGCAGGATATCGGCCCTAAGCAAACAGCCAGAGCAACAACTGAAGGGGTAAATCAAAGCTTATTCATTCATTAGAGAGGTTCTCGTCTTGTTGGTCCATCACATAAAATCCCAATAAAGCGGATTAAAGTTTCTGCTTCCAAAATGAGTAAAGGGGTGTGAATATTTTAGCAAGTTAGTGTAGCCGGCCTTTTCTTTTCTGCCACACAGCCACTCTGCTAGCTCACTTAGAAAGTGGTATTACCACTGTGGCTCATTTAGGGCAGCAGACAGACCTAAGGAGGGAGGAATGGGTTTAGGAGGGGGTGGATTCTGGCCAGTGTTCCTCTCATATCCCCCTTCACAAAGCAGACGTCTACACTTCATTCACATATTGTAAAATAACCTGGCCAGGTAATTATTCTCATTACTAATTCTCTTTTTGCCTCCTGCCTCCCCCAGGTGACCTTTAAGCCTGATCTGTCTACAGCTGAGGTCCACGATGAAAACATCAAAGGACCTCTGAAGGTGGAGCTTGAAATATGAGCAAAACTAGTGCATTATGTACCTTTTTTATTTTCTTTTTCGGCTTCAATGTTTATTATTAAACCCATTTTATCGAATCTACTAAGTAGATTTACTCCTTCGCGTTCTCCTAAATACCCCCCCTTTTAAAAATTCACACACTGAACATTAGCATTTTAATTTGATCTCAGTCACTTTAGTTTCTATTGCTTTCTGTGTGATTGTCTCACTATGTACAAATAACATGTCATTAGATTTATGATCAGATAATAATTATGATTTGCAGCATGGTAATAACAGCTGTGTGTCTGTGGAACAGGTGGGTGCTGTTGTTGAAGTGAAGAATCAGGACGGCGTTTACCAAGAGGCCACCATTAATAAGCTGACTGATGCCAGTATTTATACGGTTGGTAAGTCAAAGAGGAACCACTCTCAACCTGAAAATCTGTGCCAACTAACGTGTAAAAGAAATATTTGCTAAAAAGACTCAAAGTACCAACAAGTTTCCAGTTGAAAAGTGTGGAAAAGTATCAGCTTTTGTGTTTATAATTTTCCAGGCCTGGTTAAATGTGAAGAAAAGCAAATTGTTTTAAGCACATCTCAGTTTGAGTTTAACATGTTAGTCGTCACTATTTTGGTGCTTGAGTAACATACAGAAACTCTGCAAATATAGCTTTTTTTGCCCTCTACATCCTTTCAATAAACTGAAGCCATTTTTCTATCTGGGCATTTTTACAGTGGCTATAAAAAGTATTCACACCCTGGGGTGTTTTATCCTTTCTGTTGCTTTTACAAATCTGTCATGATCAGCAAAATTGGGATTTTTTTTTGACTAAGGGAAGGAGTGAATATTTGTTTAATCACTTAATTTATGTTAAATATTTCTATTTAATTATGACTATTTTGTAGAAGTCAGTTTTTATTTCACTATTTTCATGATTTTTTATTTTTATTTTTTCAAAAAAAGCAAATTGTCTTCTTTATTAATTTGTTCAAGTAATGAAAAAGGGGTGAATACTTTTTATGGAAACTGTAAGGGGATTCAGATGTTAAAACATTGAGTAATTATTTTTTACTATTGTAATAAGTGGTATATTATTTACTTTAAGTGTGCTTATGTATGGTATTATTAAAAAAATATTCAAAAGAATATGTCAGCCACAAATGTTCCCAAAGATAAAGTATCTACTCACCCAGAATATTTGAGAAAAGCTGTAAACTGCAAGTTTACTCAAGTTTAATCTGCTCCCTTTAGTGAAAATCTATACCTGTGAGTACACAGTTGCAGTGTGTTTCTACTGCTGCTTTGATCAGAAGTTTCGCAGCTTCTTGTTGTCACTGAAATGCACCCAAAGGGATTTCACTGTAGTGAAAACATCCTCAACCCAGATTAATAATTTTCTTTCACTGACTCTCGCTCGTGTAGCCTCCTCAAATATTTCCTCTCCGTGACGTCAATGGTTCTTTCAAGGAATTGATGAGCCTCTCCAGCAGCTGAGAGCGGACTTGTTTTCATTATGCAGACATCGGGAATATATTTGTGTCTACTCGTGTTGATGGAGTTCTGTTCTTCTAGCACCAGCCTAATGATTTTGTTTTTGCAGTTTTTGACGACGGCGACGAGAAGACTCTGCGGCGTTCTTCTCTCTGCCTGAAAGGAGCGCGTCACTTTGCAGAAAGCGAGGCGAGTAGCGCGCTGGCCTTGGGTTTAATAGCTGCCTCATTTTCTTGCTTCATTGAGAAAGCTTAACAAATGAAACCATGTTCTCTTTTTCACATTTTAACTAAAGATTATTGGTTAAAGATCTTTTTTTTTGATCTCCATTGCTGAATAAATCCATTTCTAAGTCCTTGAAGTCCTTTAAAAAAGATTTCATATCATGTCAGTGAACGCTTTGTTGGATTTTAATTGGTTAAAAATGCAGCTGAGGCTCTTTGTTGTGCTTCGTTTCGTCTGCAGACACTCGACAGACTCCCTCTCACCAACCCTGAGCACTTTGGCACACCGGTCATTGGCAAGAAGGGGAACCGTGGCCGGCGATCAAATCCTATGTGAGTATTGCCCTCAATCTCTTGCTAATGTCTGACTGCTACAGTGCCATGAAAAGGTGAACAAAACAATAACTGTGAAGACAAAGGAAAATGATACATGGTTTATTTTTTAAAATTTTACAAATCTAAGTTACTAACATTAGTTATCAAGTTTTGTGAGCGATTCTAACTGGACTTTGATTGAGCCATTCTAACACATATTGCATATTGATTATAAACCTAAATTATGGATACATCTGGACCCTACATAGCTTTGATTAAATGGATTTTCTTGTGGCTTTTCCCCAACAGTTGCTTTCTTCTTTTCCATAAATGCCAGATTTGTTGATGGTTGCACATTTGACATAGCATCCTTACATCAGATTGTGCTGCTTGGTCCATGCGTCTCCTCCACTAGCAGACACACCTGTTGTACCTTTGTTGATGGCATATGAAATGAAAGATTTGATCTCATCTCTTTATACAAAGTTTCTGAGGCATGACAATGAGAGAAGAACCAGCTCTCTGACTCCCACTGCTTCATCATGAAGGCTTATGAATGTTTGCATAGTTTAGTTGAAGGCTGCATTTTTCCTTTCCATTCCTTTTTTTCTCTTCCTTTCCTTTCCCCTTTAATTTTGTTTTTCTTTTCTTTTCCTTTCTTTAGAATTGAGCCACTCATATCTCTTAGTTGTTTCTGATTTGATCTTTTTTTGGGTAGTGTTATAAAGTGTAGCTGTGACAATGAGGTGAGCAGCTGACCAGCATCTCAAAAGCTCAAATAACACCTAACCCTTGCCCTAATCCCAGAGGAGGTAAAAATGCGGCTACATGGATGCAGAGAAAGAAGGAGGAAGTTCAAACTATGTCTTCCATCTATCATTACGGGCACGGATCATATCCTGACTTCATCGTCTCTCTGCCCGACTTTCTAACCATACAGCCAGACAGATGTAAAGAGAAGCGTCAGAAGCAAATGAGGTGGATTAGCAGTGCTTTCCAGCAACTGATGGAGTCTGCCAGGACATATTACTATAGAGTATAGTCACCACTGCCCAACTATTGAGCTGCTAGCATGTCATGGCATGCTAGCAGTGTGGAAAATCCAAAATTTCCAAAACAAAAATTTACCAAATAAAATGGAATCCATAATAAAAGAAAAGCTACACATTAGATGAGGAGAAAAGTAGACCTCAGAAAATAATCAAATCACAGGGCAGGCAGCAACGCTATCTTCAATCAGAGGCTTCTTCAGATCAATTGCAAGACTGACTGCTACCAGCATCACCATCCACAACAACTGTTTCAAGATACTTAAATGATGAGAGCTACGACAACATTTAATTTCCCTTTGGCATAAATAAAGGGTCTTTGAACTGAATTGAATTGAACTCAGATGTTCTTGTAGTTTTTTTTTTTTTTTCCTGCTATAAAAATTCCCTCTGAGCTCCTGGGAAATAGCACAGTTTTCATTTGGGAATAGGGACTGCTCAGGGTTTATTTGGGTTATAATTGCGTTTCATCCCTTATAAAGAGAAGACTTGGCTACATAATCTTATTCTCCTTTATAATTGCACCCACAGAAAAGTCAATATTGGCCTAAACACTGATGCACTATTGATCTACAATGGACCCAGCTACACATTAGCACCTTGGGTCTGTTATCCCTCTGCGCATTAAATAAATATCAAGAATTACAGAGGTTGACTCCACTGTATAGGCTGAAATGATTGGAAACTAATACAGTAGCATCATCGACGGCTGTGCTGCAGCAAGTGCTGAAGGATTCCTTTAAATCACTTCCTGCAGCAGCTGTCAGTTAATGTTGAATTCTGTTTCCTAAATGAATGGTAGTCTCTCTTTCATTAAGTCGTTTAAGTGCTTTGTTTATGACTTTGAGTCCCAGCTTGTTGATGTTGTTGTTGTAGCTGCAGCAGCCTGACTGATTTACTGAGCTCTCGTCGTGCCAGACGTCGTGTTTATATGTACACAGAGCTGCGCACAGAGCCGGCCTAGTGAGGCATAAAAAGAGGACAGAGGATCTGTTTGCCTGCTGGTGCTGCTTGCATGATCACTAAGAGACGTGTCTGTCTGTCTGCTGGCTGCAGGACAGAAAATCAGGAAGAAGCATCAGAGCGTCAACACGCTGATCCTAATGAGTGGGCTCATCAGTAGAGTCTTGTGTTTCACTCTGCGCCGCAGTGATAAGAGCACAAAATATGGAGCTGGTTTGTTGTACTTGAGTCTGTTCATGTTTTATTGCTGAAGATGTCGCTAAATAAGGAGATGGTTGGTTTGGGGGAAATTAGCCTCTTCGCTTTTATTGAAAGAGACTGGCACAAGTTGCTCGTTTTCGTTGTTTTATTGATGATTGTTGTGCTGCTTGGGTTTTATTTTGCAGATTATGGTTACTGATGCATGCTTAGCAACAATATTGGTGTTGCTTGATCTTTTCTTTTCCCTTTTTCTCACTTCGTAGCTTCAAACTTTATTGTATTTCACTGAGATTTTATGTGATGGACAAACACAAAGCAGGGCAATATTGTAAAGCAGAAGGAAAATAATACATTTTCTCAAAATGTAAAAAGAAATCTGACCAACCCCTTTACTCTGATAACCTTTAATAAAATCTATTGCCTCACTTGTAAATAAAGTTCACCTTTGAGTAATTTAATCTTGGCATTGCTACAGGAGTTTGTTGGAGAACATTAGTGAACAAACAGCATCATAAAGACAAATGAACAAAGCCAGACAGATAAGTTTAAAGCAAGTTTAAAGATAAGTTTAGTTATGAAACTATATTCTAAGCTTTAAGCGTCTGTGAGAACTACAAATCAAAAGAGTCCGGTGACAATGCTGATGTATCAAAACATGGCTGTCCACCTAAGCTGACAGGAAGAATAAGGAGAGTATTAATCATAGAAACAGCCAAGAGGTTTGTGGTAGCATGCTGCCACCCCCAACGGCGGTTTTCTAAAAGCTGCTAAAGTCTGTGGTGGAAACATCTTCCAGCAGAGCAACAACACTAAGCATAGAAGCAGCTCTAGAATAGTCTAATCAAACTCCAAGCCTAAATGTAAGTGAGAATCTTTGGCAACACTAGAAAATTGTAGGTCATAGATGCTGTCTATCCAGTCTGACTGAGTTTGGGTTATTTTGCAACATAGAATGGGCAAAACATTCTGGTGGAGACATTCACAGAAGGCTCCAATTGTAGCTAAAGGTGGTTCCACCAAGTGTTGACTCAGAAATACCATTTCCTTTACAAATTTCTTGGATTTTGTATTGTGAAAACTGCCCATCATCTCTCTTCTTCTTCACACTTTGTGTATGTCATGTCACATAAAAACCCAATATAATATGTTGATATTTGCGGTTGTAATTTGTCAAAATATGAAAATATCCAGTTATGAGTTTTTTTTGCAACGCCCTGTAAATGTGCCATTCTGTCTACACCAGATGTGAATAATTGGTTTGTTTATAGACCGAAACATATTCCCTGCAATCCTAGTTTGTCCAAAAGTTGTTTAATTTTTGTAGTATCAGATCTAACGCTCAAGTTTTACATGCATTCTCCTCCTCCCTCCGTTTTCTTGCCATAAAGTCTTTTTGAGCAAATTGTCCTTTTTTACTCCCCCAGTCAAGAGGAGGAGTTGTCCTCCTCCTCTAGTGAGGAAGAGGAGAGTGACCAGCGGCAGAATGAAGATCTGTTCGGCAAAGTGGTCTGCGTGGAGGGGGTTGCCCCCAGCGACAAAAAGAAGAGCACGTGGTATCCCGCTCTGGTGAGTTCATGCCTTTCTCCCCCAGCTGCTCCATGCCGCAGCAGAGCCAGAGAGCGCTGCTGCTGATCTAACAGAATAGCCACAGCGCTGTGCCATTTCATCAAAACGCTTGCTTACGTAACAGCAGGACTCAGCAGGATTATGTGATTGCTTTGGAGTTCAGCTGCTTTGAATTGCCGTAACATGCATGTTTTGGGCGATGAAGGAAGGAGCTAATTTCCTTGAATAGGGGGGATATTTTCCTTCATTTTCTCTAGGAATTAGATCTTATCTGAGCAGCAGTGCAACACAATCAGGTCTGTTGTTTTTAATTCACGTCTCAGATCCTTTTATAAACTCTGTCTGTGTCAGTGACTGCTCTTTCTTGTTTTGTATAAGTGCTAGCAGTAGAAGTGTGAGAATGGCAGAGGGTGGGGAACGCTGTCCTTTTCACTGTGCTCAGCTCTGCCCCGCCTCCTGGATTTGTTGTTCTTGGCTTGTTGTGGCTGAGCTCCATGCTGCCTCCTTGTGACCGATTAGGGGAGAACATTACACAGCAGCTTGTCATTGTTTACACTGTTACCTTATGGCAGAGCGATGCTGCCAGATGTGTCATGCAGCAGATGATCCATAGCTACAACAAAAGGGTTTGTTTCCCCCCGACTCGTACGGTAAAAGGAGGAAAGGTCATGTGTGCATATGTGAGCAGAGTGTTTATCTTCGCAGAGCAACATATGAGTGTGCTTAGGTCAGAGTGTTCACCCTGCAAGCGTGTTTGTGCTGCAGAGTCCAGGAGGAAGTGGGCAGAGAGCGAGTGGAAATCATGTTAGCAGGACTGCCTCCTATCATCGTTTTGCTTCTCAGCTCCTTCCAGCAGCAACACATGCTGCCATAAGCTGCTTACTCCTACAACTACAACCATCATCTCCCTTTCCTGTATGTTTTTACGTTCACTGAGGACATAAATCTACATGCCAGCTGGCAGAAACCTATTTGAACTCCATAAACACCTCAGCTCCGTCTCTTGTTTCCATCTGATTTCCCTTTTCTCTTGTTTCTTTGCATCACAAGGTCATTTCCCCGGACTGCCATGAAGACATGACCGTGAAGAAGGACAACATCTTCGTCCGATCTTTTAAGGATGGAAAATTGTGAGATATTTTTCAATAGGCATTACACTTCTTCTGCTGTTTGTGACTCTTTGTGCTGCTCCTTCTGACTTTTGTTAACATTGAAACAAGCTAAACTTATCAGAAGTATTCAGTATTGTCAGAAAGTATTCACACCCCTTAAACTTCAATGTTTAATTGTTTTTTTTTTCTATGAAAGAAAAGCACAAAGTAATTGTGAAGTGGGAGGAAAATGGTACCAGATGGTTTTCATCAGTTTTCAAAATAAAAATCTGAAAAAGGAAGCTGAGTCAATACTTTACACACTTGACTTCTGCTGCAGTTACAGCTTTAAGTCTGCTGGATTTTGTACATCTTGATATTTATGTCTTACCTTCTTTACAAAACGACTCAAGTTTAGTCAGAATGGATGGAGAGTGTCTCTAAACATCAGATTTAAAGATTTTAAATTGGCCAAGGGCAGCATTGAAATTTATGTAGGGTTGCTGAATACAGATGCAGGCCACACTTTTCATATTTTATTCATTAAAAATGTCAACTATACTCTCTTTTCCTTTTACTTCACAATGAATTTCTCCTTTGTGCTCTCTTATCACATAAAATCTGAATAAAACTTCTTGAAGTTTTTAGTAGTAACATAATAAAGTGTAAAACATTTAAAGGGCCATGGTTAAGTTTTATTTTCAGGGCAATGTGGATTAGTATAGATCCATCTGTACCATAAGGATTTGTAGCTACAAGGTAATTTTTTCAGTTTATTGCGCCAAAAAAGAGAAACTTATTTTTAGGTGTGCTCAACTGTATCTCAAGAACTACATAAACGACAAGATGATTGTCGTTTATACTTAACAAATTAACTACGGTATTTTGAAATGTATTTCTTGTAAATCTGCCACAAGCAAGCCTTTAAAACGAAAAGAAAAATGTTTTAAACTTTGATTAAAAGAGAGGTTTGAGAAAGTCCTTCATTATCAGGATATAATATTTGCAGTTTTTGTTAATTGTGTGTAGTTGATTGAAAATTTATACAATTTGACAAGTAATGCATTTCTTAGATCATTTTGGGCATTCCTTACTTTGTTTAAATTTTCTAAGATTACAGCTACAAACAACAGTGTACTTTATAGGGGCTCTATGTGATAGACCAATGCAAAGGCTATAATTTGGGAGTAGAAGGAAAATGATGCATGGTTTTTACAAATAAAAAGCTGATTATTTTAGACTTTCCTGTAGCATCCTATTGCAGCCAAGCTCCCACTCTCTCTGCTAAAGAAATGTATTACCTTAGGATGATGATGCCACTACAATGTTTTTGAGAAGATTTAATTTAAAGATTTAGTCTGGACAAGTGTATAAAAAGTGTGGAGGAAAATATAGAATTTTCAGACTCAAATTAGTAAATGAGATGCTATGTTTATTTCTTTGCTGGCCTGGTTTGTAATGTTCTACTTATCCAAGCGCTGTGAGTTACTGCTGAGGCGACATATTGCAGCTTCCCTGCAGCCTACATTCAGTCTGGATCCACACAGTCACGTGTTGTGTCTAGTAAAGATAGAGAGAAGTTGTGTCATGTGTCTGCACTCAGCCAAAGGTTTATGTTTATGTAGGTACAGACTAATTCCAACATTCAGCGAGTGTTTTAACAGGACAACCTTTATGCATTTTATAATAGATATCCTGCTGCAGTCATCAGTGTGACACTTAATCTGCATTTTCAGCACAGGAAGTCTTATCAGACTAGTAGTTTGTTGAAGGCTGAAGGTGATGAGAATGATAAGATGAGGAATGATAAATGATGCGAGAGCTGGGAGTCAGATATTTCTCCAAGTAAACCAACACATCATAATTAAACACGTTGTATCAGTTTTACTCTCCGATTTCACTTGTTTAAGTCATCACTGTGTATTTCGAGTGACTGTCAGAGTAAGAAGAAAGATAAATCTATATTACTGCTAATGAGATTTTCAGTTTTATCACCCTGCGGGCCTCCAGCTGAAATGTTGCTGAAATAACATAGATCAAATCCTTGCATCATTTTTACTCATGCTTGAAATGCATATGACTTACAACTTTATTTCCGTGTTCTCTGCAGAGAAAATGTACTTAAAATTCAACTGTAAATGTTCAACACAAGTATCTAATTTGAACTGATAATAGATCAAACGCTGCTCTGGTTTAGCCTGGATGAGAGACAGCTGGTGCAGAGACTGACGGTGCCTGTGGGGTGATTGCTGCTGACTTATCCATTGATTTTTCATCTCTGACGTTGACATTTGTGGTCCAGGGCTAAATGTCTCTTCAATAGTAGTTTGCCTTGACATGTGCCACTGTATACGCTGTAAAACGGGTTTGGGTAAAAGTCAGAAATGACCAAGAGTCCAACCCGGTTTGGATCAGTTGTAGAAGCACATAACTTCTATAGCATCTACTAATTCACTGAAAACAGAGTTTGTGAAGAGTTTGAATTGACCTGAAACTCATCAAGAATTACATATATAACATTTTATGCTGAATTTCTTTACATCTTTTGCTCTCTGAAACTGAAAGTCTCCAAACATCATTCGCTTACTTCCCTGTTGTTAGCTTAGCCACATGATTAAGTTATTAATACTGGTTATAATAGTTGCTTACTACTCATATTATTAGTCCAAAAAAACTTAGACTTATTTCCACCATACAGTGCCTCATTAAAGTATTCATATTTGGCACATTATAACCACAACCTTTAATGTGTTCTATGAGCCTTTCATCCATCCATGTATCAACTTTGACGCTGCCTATATGCCAACCAGTTGCAGGACTTCCAAAAGTCCTGCAAATTTTTTGGAGTGCATATCAGTATAAGCTCTTTGAAGTAGAAACCTGGTTATCTCTGCAAAAAGACTAATAATTGATAATTAATGGAGCTTTTCAAACAGATAATGGTCCAACGCTAATGGCTGAACAAACAGAAATGACTCACCTAACACAAAATCAATTCCAAATCTGAAATCCTCTCAAAAAACTATTGAGAGGGACTAAGAACAAGGGAGCCTATCGGAGTGAAGGATCCAACCTGCTGAAGCTTCCATGTATTTATCACCATTAATAGGTTTTTAAAATTTTACAAATAAAATCTGAAAAGTGTGGCATTATTTGTATTCAGCCTCCCAGAGTAAAGTTGGATATTTATTGTAGTGTGCATTTATTTCTCTGACAACAATAAATTACACTTAATTATTCAAATTCAGAAATACTTTGTTGATCCCAAAGGGAAATTAAATGTTGTTATAACACATTAATTCAAATTCTGCAGAGTTATCGTAGATGTTGATGGCTGTTGGCAGGAAAGTTTGTTTGATTTACGACTTGTTTGAAAAAGCTTTACTGTATTGTCAAAATTCTTATATTGCCCTTCTCTTGGTTACATGAAAGCACCAATAAATATCAATAAATTAAAGCCTATGAGTAAATGCAGTTACTGTGTGGCTTGGTGATAAAAATCACACTTTTTGTTGTAACTGGTGTAGAGATGTTGGAATACGAGGCTGTAAAAGCTTAACTACCAGTGTTTCCCTCCATTATTTACTTCCTACACTCTTCATAGTGCGTTTTAATGCATATTTAAATTATTTTCACCTTGTTTTGCAGCTACATGGTGCTCCGGAAGGACGTCAACGAGATAAATAGCGAGATTCCTCCAAAAGCCGACGCGGGACTCAAAGCAGGTAACGCTCTAAGAAAGGGATCTGACTGAACTGGTATGGCACGTTCCCAGTTCCAGACGTCTTGTGGGCTGGCTATGTGTGTTGGCACACTTGGCAGGAAAAAAAAGAAACCACTCAGAGTGGGTTTCAGTGAGGCAGAATGAAGAAAGATACGTTTTTGTTTTTGTACTGAGAAAAAATCAGCGATTGAGAGCTCCTGTCGCTGTCAAATCTATTTTTATTTGAAGTCCTCACAAAGCTTCTGCAGTGCCCTCGTTCCCCCCCCCCCCTTTTCTGCTGCGCCACTCTTACTCACTCTCGTAATTACAGCCAGGAAACGGCTTTGCATTATCTCAGCTGAGCTATTCACAGGTGGTTGACTCACAACTGTGATGTTTTCGACTATACAAAGCTTGAAACGAGCATCTGCCGAGGTAGTGAGGCCCCACCTGTGACATGGCGGCTCCTGCTGCTCCGGGCCGCTGCAGACACCGATACATTTTAATCTTTCAGATTAAAAATGTCTAATTTTAAAGCTGGTGCATTTTTAGGTAGTTTTCATTTTTTTTGTGTGTTTCTGACAGCATTGGATGCGGCGTTGGAGTTCCAGCGGAAACAAGCCGTGCCCGGCTCCTGGAAGACAGAAGTGAAAGAGGAGAGCTCCAGCAGCGAGGAGGATGACGAGGATGAGGAAGACGAGCAGGAGGAAGACGCCAGCGGGGAGGAGGAGGAGGTTAGCAGCGGCACAGCGAGCCATCGCCGCATCCTCCAAGTGGAAATGATCTTCATCTGCTCTCTTGTTTCCTGTCTGCAGGAGGAGGTGGAGCTGTTCCCAGAGGAGAGGGAGAACTTTCTGCAGCAGCTCTACAAGTTCATGGAGGACAGAGGTGAGTGCGGTGATGAAACCAACATTTACAGGAATCATTGGCATCGCAAAACCTTAACCTGCTGAATGTTTCTCTTCTGTAGGAACCCCCATCAACAAGCGGCCTGTTCTCGGCTACAGGAATCTGAACCTCTTCAAGCTCTACAGGCTGGTTCACAAACTGGGAGGCTTTGACAACGTGAGTGTTTGACTGTCACTCATCACATTTCAGTTCAGCCATGTTTGATTTGTTTCTCTGATTTAAATCTGTGATCGTCTGTCGTTGAACAGATTGAAAGCGGCTCTGTTTGGAAGCAGGTCTACCAGGATCTGGGCATCCCTGTGCTCAACTCGGCCGCTGGCTACAACGTCAAATGCGCTTACCGCAAGTATGTACTAATGCCGAAAACCACACAATAGCTAGCTAGCTAGCTATCTAGCTAGCTAGCTAGATAGATAGATACATACAAAACCCTAAAATAAATTTATCATGATATCCTACTGCTTTTGTTGCACTCAATTATGCCATATTCATTGGCACATCTAACAGTTTCTATAGAATAAATGTGATTCAAGTGTTTGTTTGTTTTTAAATATTAGTATTAATGTTGCTTTCATAAAATGGATCAGAAAATGTTGATTAGCGATCCACAACTTCCTGTTTTCACAAGAAGTCCCTGTCGTTGAACTGACGACAGGGATCTGACATGACTCTCACTCATCAAAATAGGAAAGGCAATAGAACATTCCATTTAAGTCAGCTAAATTTCTCTTAAAAGATATCTGCTTTTAGATATCTCTTAGGGTTTTTCTAAAATCACGATTTAAATTGTATGTAAATTGTATAATTTCTGGCCATTTTTAGTTTTAGCTCTTGTTTCTTTCTCACTTTCACTTTCTTTCTGTCTCTTTTTCTTGTTCTCTTTATTTAATTCTTTCTTGCTCTCTTTTCTGATAAATTTATGAGATATGTTTTATTTTGCAGATATCTGTATGGATTTGAGGAGTACTGCACCTCCACTGCCATCACATTCAAGATGGACCTTCCTTTGAAGCAGGGTCCCAAGAGAGAGGCAAAGCCTGAGGAGGAAGCAGGAAGAGCGGCCCCCACTGCCTCCATCTCAGAAGAGAAGAAAACCCAGATGGATGGAGAACTTTGCACTCCACCATCTGTTCTCTGCAAGGTACCTTTTCGTCAGGACACTTTGAGTAAAATGTATTTTCACTTTGATGCCAGGTTGGGTTTTAAATAAAACCCTCCCTCCCTCACACATAGGAAGAAAAAACAGACTTCACCCAAATCAAATCGGAGTCGGAACCATCCAAAACGGAGGGAAAGGACGCCGCTGATGACGACGAAGAAGAAGAAGGAGGCGCTTCGAAGACGGACGCAGACGAGGGGTCGTCCACATCCCGCCTCGGAGGTGATAACTTAAAGACGGAGCAGGATGACGAGCAGGAGAGCAAAGATAACTCCGGGTAAGTTCTCTCATCCACACAGATTTAAAACTACTGTCCCCGTAGTCCAAAGACAACCTCACCCAAAGAATGTTTATAGTTTGTTGCCAGGCCTTCCCTTTTGCTTTGTCAAAGCTACAAAGTCTATTAGAAAATAAGGAGCAGTGATCCTTGTGACCTTAACGACACTAATACCCACAATCCTTCTCTGCCTGTCTAACCAAAGAGCTCTCCTCTTCCTCCTCTAACTAAGCTCTCGCCCTCTGTGCTATTATTATTTTGGTGGCTTGGTCGGGATCAGCTGGCAGAGGCCTGTTAGAGCGCCTGACTGCTACCTTCCACCTGGCCTTTCACGCTGTGCTCTCTGTGTGTCTCTGTGTTAGACTGCTTAACCGTGGCAAAGCCTCACCCACTCAGTGCACACAACATGGCTGTGCACACCTCCAGATCTCTCTGTCTCACTGCCTCTCCTCCCCTACTTTCTCTCTCTTGGCTTCCGTTCCTCAGCTCTTGTTAAATGTTCCATGTGTATGAATGTCCTCACTGAGACATCAACCCTCTCAGCGCTTTAGATGCAGTAACCTATAGCTACACGAGGACCTTGGTGCATAGGCAGATGTGCTGGCTTTGGTTCAACCTCCTGTGTCGATGTGAAGGAAGGCAGATTACTACTTCCTGTCTTTAAAAAGCTCTTAGGGTCTCCCTCTGTGTAGACACAGGTGTGCTGCATAGGTCTGTGGGTACTCTCCGTTTGTTGCGTTTTGACGAGATCGCGGACTGTTCGGTAACTTGCAGGCTGTCAGATTGAGTCTGTGGACAAGCCAGAGGCTGATCTGATCTCTTCTGATTGCATCTCGTCTCTTTGATGTGTGCGCCGTCTAGTCTGGAGCGTGTGAGGGCTACATTTAAATCCAGTAGCAGATTTCCATTGTGTGTGGTCAGCAGTAATTGTTTTACAAGGAGGTTAAACTGTGCTGTTATTTTGGGGTGGAAATAAGTAATTAGAGAGTAGGGGTGGACGATATGAATTAAAAGTTTTATCACAAGATTTTGTGTTACAGTTCTGATAAAAGTGACGATAAGAATGATTTATGTCTGTGGCTTCTCTTGAAAAACATTCCCGTTTGTAATGTGCCTCGTTAGGACACCAGTCATCTTAAGTGTGATTTGTATCTCTAAACTGTACACAGTAAATGCATTTAATCATATTTTCAAATGTATTGATATTTATTGATGCTGTCATTGAACAAACAGTGGGGGAAAAAATCAAATTAATCTCGGCAATATAGACAGATTTTAAACATCATTCATTGTAATTTATTGTGACAAATTCTTCTCGTGAGATGTATTGTTAGTCATTTATCATAATAAATGACTAACAATACAATAAATGCCCACTCCTACTGGAGAGAGACTGATAATTATAGTATTCACAACATTTGAACTCTTTCACAAGCTGTCAGATTATGACTACAATCTTTATTGGGATTTTAAAACGAATAATCCTTATAACCATTAATATACACATTATCCACTACAGTTAACTGTTTTTTTTTTAGGGGGATCTGAGTAAAACAGGCAGAATACAGGTTCATGTCATACATGTCAGATTTTTATTTTTTTATTAATTCTTTTTAGGCTTGTTTTGTTATTAAATATTTGCATTCCTTGTGAGTGCCACAACCTGGTTTCTGTAGAAACAGATAAACAGCAACACGACAGCTAAAGACGGCATTTTATTTTGTTTTTGTGGTTATAAATCACTTCCTGGTATACAGAATCGCAATTCCAAAACATGTACCGTATTTTCCGGACTATAGAGCGCACCTGATTATAAGCCGCACTCAGTACATTTGTAAAGGAAAAACAATTTTTGTGCACACATAAGCCGCACCTGTCTATAAGCCGCATGTGCCTACATACAGACGGTTCACAGAAAGAGTTTTCAAAGTTTTAGTAATATACCTTAGCTTTTCTTTCCAAACAGTGCCTGTGACGCGGCAGTAACACAGCAGCAACATGGTAGCACAGCACTAACAGGGCTGGTTAAAAAAACATACCGGTGAGAGCCGTCTT
>CAEGAG010213432.1:0-87519 GCA_903067065.1 Brachyrhaphis terrabensis
AGACCCCGGGCCGGGAATCGAACCCAGAACCTTCTTGCTGCAAGGCAACAGTGCTACCAACTGCGCCACTGTGCAGCGATAAGTTAACATTTTAAATAATTTTGGAAAGCCATAAATATTGCATCCTCTGAGATATATCATCTTGTATATCAATGAAGGCACAATTTGTAGCTAAAAAAGCAGATCGTATCATCTTTTTTGTGACATCTTGTATTTTTGTTGATGGGATTTTTTTTTTCCCCAAACTGCTTTGCCGTAGTTCCACAGGGTTCTCTTCTTGGACCTTTCTTGTTTTCACTTTTTGTTCATGACATAACAACATAGTGCATACCCAAACCCTATAAATGTATGTATGATATTTTTCTCAAAAGGGGGCCAAAACTGTTGGCACACACACTTATTTGCTTCAAATGTAAATGAGATTATATGACAGGTGGTTCTTTTAGGACAGGAGTGTACAATTATGGTACAGAGGTCACCTGCTGCCCTTTGAATTATTCTGTCTGGTCAGCGACCGGAAATCACAAATCCTATAAATTTGGCTCGCTAGCGCAAGCAGTTAATATAGTTAATTATTAAAATCAATGTTTTTATTATCTTCTTTAACATGAAAAATATTAGGTTGAACATAAAGCTTTTGCTGTTGGAGTCTCCTATTTGTTTAAAACAGTAACATACAGTCTTGCTTACTTGCTGTCCAGGAAGTCCATGATTGGTTGCAGGACGTTGTCAGCCTCCTGAACCACACTTCCATTTGCAGGGACTGTCTGACCTTTCACCTGGGCTAGGATGTCCCCCATCTGCCTCACATTATCTTCAATCTGGGGCTGGAAGCTATGACGACACCCCAGAGAAAAAAAAACATGAGCACACACTTTGAAGTTAGTGGCAGAAAAAAAGTTTGTGGCCAGTTTTATGTAGAAAGAAGCAGAAACACCCACCTGACAGCAAAGATACGACTGAGGTCGTCCATGACGCTGTTAAGTTTGTTCTGGAGCTCCTTCAGGAAGTCACTTGCCTCCAGGTTGAGCTTCAGCAAAGACATATATGTTCAATATGGATGTCATTTACAGGAAACTGCATACAGAGTGCCTAGCAGAAGTATTCATATCTCTGAAACATTTTTGATTTTGTCACATTACAACCAGAAACTTCCGTGTATTTATTAGGGTTTTGGTATAATCGACCAACACATAGCAGTGGGTGATTGTGATGTGGAAGTAAAGGAATGGATGGGACTTCAAATACTTCAGGGATGTCCAAAGTGAGTCCATGAGGGCCGAAATTCTTCTCTGTTTTAACATACCTGGATCGAATAATGGCTCGTTAGCGGATCTCTGCAGAACTTTGAGACTCTGAGTGGGTAGTAACCCATCCTATCTTGGATCTCTGGATTTATGCTGAGATTAACTGACACATGGGTAGAATATTTAATGATTATGTGACTTCTGGAGGCAATTGTTTAAACTGGATTTTATTTATTGGTATCCCAGTAAAGGAGCAGATATTTATTTGTAGAGAAATTTTAAACCATGTATTACTATATATCAATTCATCAATAATGCGTTGGTCTAGCACATGAAATCCCTATAAAATAAAATTAAATAAAAAATATTTTTGGGTTGTAATGTGGTTAAAATGCGGGAAAGTTCAACACGATTGAATACTTTTGCAAGACACTGTAGATGGAAAACTTACATCTTTCCCTCCCATGGCTTCAAACATCTTCTCCAGCTGAACCCGAAGCTGCTGGATGTTATTGATTATGATACATGGCTGAAAGGAGGGGAAAAAAGAAAATCATCACACAAAGGGTTAAACACACACCTCTTACTTCACTTCCATAGTTTCTCTTTTCCATTTCCACATCTGCTCCTACCTATGTGCTGCAATCAATCATACTGAGGTCCCTTTAACAATGCTTTAAATGCTTCTTTTGCAAAACCACATAGTGTCTTGGGGCAGAAGAAGCTGTGGTTTCTGTAATTACTGCTTCTCTTGGGGGGTTCTGGTCTCTGTGGGCGTGTAGTCTACTTTCCCCTCCAAGTGTATACCACTTTGAGCTAATTACACAGCAGCCCTAATTCACTCTAAGTCTAAGCACTTGAAGTGAAGAGTGGTTTAATGTACCTAAATAAATTAACATGACCACAAACATCTTAAAAATACAGCTACAGCTAAATACAGCTATACAGCTACACAAACTTCCATCAGATGTCTATATATTTATGTCCTTTCTAAGTGTTGATATTACTTACCACTTTCTCTTTCTTGACATGATTTGGAAAGTCCTTCGCTATGATATCCGCATAAGAAAGCAGGACATTGCCGATAGTCTAAGAGAAGGAAACCGCATGAAGTCATGGTACATTAAAAACTGAGATAGAGACGTTCAAAATGAGCAGATAGAGAAAAAGGTTACCTTGGCAAATCTCTTCATGTAGTTGCCGACAATCTGAGGGTCGGGACATTCCAACTTGCGAATGATTTCAAAGCTCTGATTGAGCTGGGAGAACACGTCCACAACCGAACAGGAGAACAAAGCGTGCTCCGACGTGACCTGGAACTGGAGATCAAGAGGCGCAGGTTGGTGGTGGACCAGAGGGAAACGTTAAAGGAGTTGCTTTGCGATGCGGAAGCAATCAGCAATAACATCAACACTATAAGTGAGAGGTTTTATTCCCCACGAGGGCCTCTATCCAATGCAGGAACAATGAAACTACGTCCTGCTCAGCTGGCTGTGACTGGAATCAAAACACTTGTGGGTCGGATTCTCTGAAAATGTTTGGAAACGGAAGGATGTTTGGGTAATCAAAGGGCTATGATCGGGAAAAGTACCCTCATTAGCAGCCCAGCCATTAGACCAGAGCTGAATAGCGTTACGGTACGCAACTGAGCCCAGGGACCACCATCTCGCTGACGCAGGAAAGCAGAAGCTGCCTTGGGCAACAGTAATTGGACCCAAAGGATCTATGACATATGATATGGGAGACTCTTCAGCTGCTTCGTATCGATCTTCTTGCTGTGTGGGTACGTAGGTGTGAGATGGCGAGCATGAGCCATTGCATCGTACGTGTGTGTTTACACTAACTCGCACTGGAGCATCTGCTGTGCTCCACAGTGAAGTGTTTTCCACAAGCTTTTGCTATCTAGTCATCATCGATTGCATTGAGGCCTCCAATCTGCTGCTCACAGCTTGGAATGTGCGGAGTAGCAGAATTGAATTTGCATAAGAGAAAACCATGAATATTTTACTACTTACTTTTAGGGGAGCTTATCTTGGAGATCACATCCAAGTTGCTGCCTCAGCAGAATTCAATTTAAATTACTTACATATTACTTTCCAATACTTGCCTAGGCTTTTAAATGTGAATTATAGGGTGTTTTCAGCGGTAGACTGGGTTCGATTGGGGACCAAAATTGCAACAATTGTTACATTTTCAGCTGGTGCGGTTTGTTGTCACACAAACCAAACCCTTTGAGAGACCTCTTCCAATCCACTGAGGGAAACAACACGGAAACCTCAGAAGAAGATGCTCAGCACAACTTCCTTCTTCAAAAAATATAATCATAAATGGAGTTTACCGGTTGTAGGATTTCTCTTTACACGAGCCACTTCTCTCTAGCACGAGTTTTTGTTTTGCTTGTATTTATCCAGAATTCCCTATAGTTTGCTTCCTATTTATGGAGCTGTCTAAGGTCCACTTGCATCCACATATTAAGTTTAATCGCGCCAAAGCTCACCTTAATAGTTTAATTTTAAGTGGACCAGAGTTCGGTTTTTTGGTCTGCATCAGAGTTCGACTCACACCTCCCCAAACAAACCGTACTTTCTATACAAGCAAATTAGAGTTTGATTACCTACAAATTTCACAGAATTGTGTTTTTTAAGGTGAAACACTTACCCCATCTTTCTTGTCTCTCTCCAGTGCACCATGGAGAAAATCTCTGGAAACTTCCTCGTTTTCGTCCAACCACATGTCGACGAATGGCTCGAACCAGCTGAACAGAGAAGAGCAAACAGGTGCAAGATAAATCTTCCCGTAAGGCTGGTAAATAGGATAGGAGAGCTGTCTTGCAACACAGAAAACACTCACGCTGGATATTCGGGTACATGCTTCTGGAAAGTGGGCAACTCCTTGCAGTACTCATTATAAAGCCACTTCACCTTGAAGTGCAAATTCATGTAGTCTGCACTTTTACACAGGCGGTTCTTCTCATGCTCTAAATATCACACAGGAGGACAGAATAAGGAGAAGCCCACACTTTCTTTGTTTCTTTTCACACAAACATTGTCTTGTAAAAGTATTTACACCCGACTGGCTTTTTTACACATTCTCCTGCTACAGTCAAACATCAATGTACTTTATAGAGATTTTGTGCGATAAAGCAATGTACAACTGTGAAATGGAAGAAAGATGTAAAATGTTATTCAAGATTTTTATAGATAACATATGAATAGGACCGCTGGAGATAGGCACCATCACCCTTGCGACCCCAGTAGACACAAGCATGTATGATAATTGATGAATGAAATATGAATACTATCCTTAATGTGATCTATTCTGATACTGCTAAATAAAACCCATGACCATTAATTGCTTTCAAAATTCACCAAATTAGTAAATACGTGACTCAGAAGGAGCTGCAGATCCACAACTCACATGGAAGAATCTGTCTGGCCTTAATGGAAGCGAGTCAAGAAGAAATCCAAAAGATGTTTTATTTCAAGTTTTTTACTTATTTAACCTTTATTTAACCAGGTGAGTTATTAAGAACAAATTCCTATTTACAATAATAACCTGGCAAAAGTGAAAGAAAGTCTGCCACAAGAAAATTTCAGTTTTTGATTTGTAACTCAAAGATTTGCAGTTATACTTGCAGCAAAAATTTACGCCACATCTTTCAGATTTTTATTTGATGATTATAAGGTTATAATGCATAAAAATGTTTTAAAACTTTAATTTCACTTCCCAATTATGCACAACGTTCTCTTGGTTTATCACATAAAATCCCAACAAAATACATTGAAGATAGTGGTTGTTATATGACAAAACACAAAAAACTTCAAAGGCAAAGTAACTTGCAAGCCACTGTATAATTAATAATTAATATATCTTTGATTTAAGAAACAAAGAGATAAATACTATTCTGTGATATTTACAACTTACCTTCCATGGCGTATTTCATATCTTGTGCAAACATGTTCCACATGACTTCAGCACTGATCTTACCCACATTGAGTTCTTGGGGAAACCTATAAGAGACAATGAAGCAGTTGTGTCTATTTTAATCTTGAAATCCAGTAATGGTGCTGTGTTACTGAACAAGAGGCTCATTTATATCCATCAGCACTTTTTCTGCATATAACTAGAAACCACAGGATTCTAAAATCTCTTGAGGAATAAGGAAATAAACAAGCTGCGATTATCCTCATTGTTTCTCAAAACAAAGCCCATGGGCTCTTTTAAATTAATCATCATAAATATTAAAATAAATGTCTTTTTTACTGGTTTCCTTTTTAAAAAGCTAAACTGCTTTCTAAACTAAGGCAGGTTCACTGTTGTGAACAGTTTCCAATAAAGCTGCTATCTAATAATACTTGTCATAGTACAACTACAATAGAAGCAATGGAAACATACTCACTGATTAAGGCAAGGAGTGTATGAGTTCTTATCTTCCTCTATTATGGAAACAATCAGTGTGATGAGTTTTGACCAGAAGTCCAGATTTTTTATGCTGGGACCCTGTTCATCTGGAGGGACGGCTTTCGACTGCATACAGAAAGAAGAATGAGAAAGGCGAAACACATGAGGAGTTTATAAAGACAACGAGGGAAGAATATGGACAGAGATGTGCATAAGCGCTGACCGGGCAATATGGACCTGCTTCATATGTATAAACTCACCGGGTCTGTCTGATATTCCCTGTTGTACAGGTCGTGGCAGTTGTTGAAGATGTACTCATAGGTAGAGTTGAGACAGGCTTTTACACAGTCCTTCACCACCTGACTTGCCCTGGGGGGACTCTGCAACTCCTGGACCTGAACACAAACAAGAAGAACCATATGGTGGAGTCAAAACAATGCCATAAAGTAGCTGTCAGACTCACAGCGCTTCAGCAGAAGGCTATATCACAGCAGCTATCTCAATGAAACAATTGACATGTAGAGATCCAGTTTCATGCTTGGTAAAGTTATACTGATTCAGAATATATCTCCAGGCTAATTTCTAAAAATTATTCGATTTGCCGTGTTTAATTAGAAGCTAGTATTTTCAAAAGGTGCAAAAATAGCAACTTTCAGATGTGTGTGTGCTCACCTTCATCCTGAAAAATGTGATGCTCGTCAGCAGGTCGACAGTAGACTTAAGGTCTTGTAGTCTTTCAGGACTGCTGGCGGGGAAGTTATTCTTGTAGCAAAGACAAACAGAAAGGCCGTAAGAAACTGCAGCATCAGCATAAATATCCACAACGCTTTCATCACAGTCTAAAAACACACATGAATGCCTAAAAATAGCACATGCAGACGCAGTCAGCAGGAGACGGATAATCAACTGCACTCGTGAGGCTGCTTAAAGCAGCGTGTAAATTAGAATCAGCAGTAAGTACCCGATACATGGACAGGTCGATCCTCAGGGAGTTGTGAAGCTGATCCAGCAGTTTGACAAACCGTTCTTTCTGCAGAGAAAAACAGAGCAGCTGTTACTGTCTGAAAGCACAAAGCCAGGCTTGGGTTTATTAGGCCTCACATCGTCTCAGTGCAACACCTCAGTTTTGATTCTCGTAAATTTTCTGAGTGCTGCACTTGAGCTGTTCTCACTTCTGCTTTTTATGTTCCTCTAAATTAATGTTTAGAGGAACATTAATTCCTCTATTGTTGTTATATATAACAACAATATAACTGAGCTTTGACATTTGTAAATTGAGTCAGAGTCTGCATCACTGTGCATCTAAAAATAGAATTTTTGCAATGAGTTATATCTATTTTCTAATCTTTTTGACATTTTGGTCTCTTTTAATCTAAAGAATGTAGTTATAGAAACTGTATGAGAATCAAATTTTTCATTAGCTGTCTAATGGTATGTTAGCCTAAGCCACATCTGATTACCCAGTCTGTGCCATCATGACACAACCTACCAAACTTCCAGTGGAGCTGAATTCAGATTGAGAGAGAAAAGTTTCCCATCAGAGTCATGGAGAGACCTGATTGACTTTTCTAATTTGTTTGTGGAAACTGTATTCTTGTTTGGATCATACATTATGCTACAAGTTCTTTCAAGGTTTTCTATTTCTTCAATGTCATGGGCAGGTGCTAAAGGTTACTTAGTGCTTTTTTAGCTCTCCAAATGATCTAAAGTGAAATCCCTCCCAAGCCGTCGGGTGACCTGGGTCAGAACAGTCAGTCTGCAGGTCTCAGAGTGATCTCAGAGATGAAGGCTGCTCAACAGCATGAGCAGACCCACAAACTTGTGTTAAGAATGAGATGATGAAATAGCACAAAGTATGACTGCCTCTGTTTTCATGGTGTTGCTTTAGGGGTTGAAAGCTGACAGATTAAGGTAGGTTCTAAAGGTGGATTTTGCCACCTTTTTCCTCACTCAAAATAAACAAAAGGTTCAAAATTAGATTGAAAAACCCTGTTCTTTAATCACTCATAAAAGTATTAATAAATATAGGCTCTTTAACCATTTTAGAAAAACAAACAAAATCCACTTTCCTCATCAAGAATCTTCTGTTTTAGCTCTAGTCTGTAGAATTAAAGTGTAATGTATCATTTTTATTTTTGATGCAATTTTTCAGTTTTTGTTTGTTAATCTTTGGTAAATAGATACGTAGGTGTAGATCATGGTTATACTGATACACTTCTTGTTTGTTTCTTCATCTTTAAATTAAGTGTCGATTACCAGACACTTAAAATACAAAAAAAAAAAAAAAAAAGAGAATTCAGATAAATATACTTTAATTTCCTTGCTTCTTCTTATGCTACAGAGATTACTCAAAGGAGAGGTTGATTCCATTGATTGGTTGATTGATTTTAACATTATTAAACTAATTGATATTTGAAGGACAGTTTATCATATTGGTTTATGAACCAAAATATAATTAAGCAAAGTTTAACCAAGTCAAGAGCAGCACAGTACATGTAGTTGACCATGTACAGCTCCACAAGAATCACATTTACTTGTTTCTTAAAGAGTTTTTAAAAGCACCATCGTCCATTTATCACATATCTCCTAAAGCAGTTTTTTTTCTGGGACTTACCCCAAAGTTTGATGCAGCGAATCTGTCTGAGGCAGAAACATTGTTGGTGGATTGGGTGGTGTGGGCGTAGTAGGCGTTGATATTGGCGAGGAGGGTGCTCATCACAGCTGGCACTCCTGGGCACATGTACTTAGACGACAAGCAGGCAAAGTGGCTGTTGGGGGGAAATTGTAATAAGGCCATTTAGTAATATTTTCTCTTCTTTCCCCACTTTTTATTCTTAGATATCCAGTAAACTAAAAGTATGACTCAATGTATTAATAAGTTTTAGGTACGGACGTCATGGCCTGGTAGATGGACTCTACTCCATATCTCATGGCAAACTCATCCACGATCTCCTGTGCAGTTTCATCAAAGTACACCTTCCAGGCATCATCACCTTTGGCTTCTGGGATCTTTACTACACCTCCGTTTTGGTCCTCAGTGGTGTACTGGAATAAGTGCTGTACACAGACAAATAAAAAAGTTAATACATTTTAATATCTTAAGATATTCTTTTTAACAATATTAGTAGCAATTGTTGTATTGGCAAAAAATGTGTTATTGTTGCATGCTTAATGGTGTAGCTAAAACAATCGAGATGATAACAAAACTATTTCTCCGTCACACTGACCTCATGCAGACAGGTGTACTGGACATGGTAAGGCGCTACCGTCTCTTCTCCTTTGATTTCCACACTTATGTGCATCCGGATGGCCCCCGACACGGCAGACTTATCTGTTCTCTTATCTGTTACATAAATATGAGATACACACACTTCATTAGTAGGGTGAAATCTCCTGGATCTACGACAGACAAGCTCTTCAGCTATATGTTTCTCCAGCTCTTATCTCCTGGTGACTCACTGCTCCTGTCATCCATTTCTAATCCTCTCCCAGCGTTATTGCGCAGAACTCACCCAGGTTGTACCAAACATCCATCTCCCCGCTCAGAGTGCGCACTTCGATGATGGTCTGACCCAGGAAGTCATCGCTCTCACGTTTGAACCTCTGTTTTACACGGGACTTGATGTCGTCATCTTCGTCCCAGACGCGGACCTTGATCCGGTCAGAAGAGTTGTGGCACTCACTGGACGAGACCGAAGCAACACAAACGTCAAAAATTAGGAATCTTAAATTCAAATGCTAGCAAAAATGAAACTTAATTAAACAATACTTTTTAAAGTGAGCATAAAATTATGTCTAAATCTGTCATAGTTCGCTGCAGTACTCACAAGTGAAAGCTCTCTTCCCAGACCGGGTTCAGGTTGCCATAAATGGTTTTGGTCCTTTTCTTTGTCTTTCCCACTTGGACAGTTACATAAGGGTCACTGGAGCCTGTTTTGTCTTTAGCCTGAAGACCTTGGGCACAAGCCACTAAAGAAAGAGACCATAAAGGCACAGCTAAACACACTGACAGTATAGGATACGTCTTACTATAAAACAACAATCAAGTGATATTTTAATATATTATTTTAGTGGCTTTTCACATCTGCACTAAGGCAATAGCACAACTGAAACCAACATAAAGCATTGCACATTTGTCAAGTGGAAACATAACGTTGAATTTTTAAAAATATGACAAGTGCGGCATGTATGCAGGTTCAGTCATCTACATTTTGATGCCCCAAAATTAAATGCACAAAGTAGTAGTAATACGGTAATAGTAGTTGCTGGATCCTAAATAGTTGTTAAGTATGTGACTTCAGTTAGCATGGCTAGGTGAAAGTTTGGACATAAATTCAACTGAAACATTGTGGTAAGACTTAAAGCCTGGACCACCAGTTCAGATAGATGCAGGTTTCTGTGACCTTCTTTACCAAATGAGTCTAAAACAAACCTGTAATGCTAATCTTTGCCGACCACTTGGAGGTCCCGTCGAGCACGCTCTGTTTGATCTGTTTCATGAGTGTGCTGTGCGTCGTCTTGTCCAATCTAAACACTTCTTGGATTAGCTCAAAGATTTCTGGTTTATTCCTCTCTCTGATCTTCATGCGGTCCTTCAGCACCATTATGATGTTCTGCGTCCGATCCTCTGCGCCGTGCTTGGAGCTCTTTTCTGCGGCTCCTGATGTGGCAAAAGCGTTGCAATGCAGGAGGACAAGTTGCAATTGTGAATATTTCTTGCACAGAACCTCAGCCAATATTTCCAGGCAATAACTCTCTTTAAAGCACCACACTTTAAATAGCAACAGATTAAATTTCAATGACTTCGGCAGCTTTTGGCTGCTTCCAAAACCAAAACCATCTAATTATCCCACTTAACCACCAGATTTGATTATTGAGTGGCTGTAAATAGTGGCACAATTTGGGCAACATATTTTAAAACAAGCCCTTTGGAACCAGAAGAAATATATTAAGCATATCATAAAAGATGGTAAAATCAAGGCAGCAGCTTAAAAGTCTCTCGTTGTGGAGCAAAATTTGAAAAAAACTGTTTGTATGATAAGTCTGTGGGGAGACGAGAGAGGAAAAAGGAGGCCGGGTTGTGACAGCACATTACTCAGCAGATAAATTGGAAAGGAAGAAGGAGGAGAATGTGAGAGTGGATAGAGGACAAGAATAATGGGATGTCAATCTGGCACCAGGAAGCAGAGTTTGGGTGGAGGACAAGGTGGATGCTCATAATTAAAGATGCGCACGCTTATGTGCAAATATCTGTGTGATCTTACTCTGCAGACAGTCAGCATTAAGCAGATCCTGGCACTTGTCGTGGCATTTAACGCCGCACTCAGAGCAGCGCATGCCCTGCCGCGCGATCCCCCACAGCAGCCCCTCGCATTCGTAGCAGTATGTGGGGGTGGTGGCAGTCCACACTTCAAAGTTATGTGGAGTGGTGGAGGAGATGGGGTAAATTAAAGCCTGCAGGGTCTTTTTATACACATGGCTCTTCTGCAGGCACAATGATGGGGGGGGGGGGGAAGACAAGTTTTATTCCTGCAGTGATAATTTTCTGGAAAATCTAGAGAACTGTGACAAACAGCTGTGAGGAGAGAAAACCCACCAACTCCTCATTGCCAAGAGTAGTTGAAGCCATGGCCGAGGTGATTCCAGCTTTGCGAGAGTTCTGCACCAGAGACTGGAGGCAAAAGAACAACAAAATAACACACACTCACATCTGAATATCTACAACAGTTGTGTTTTTCTGGATGATATTAAATGATAATTAAATACTCACCATAGCCTAATGAGACCATGCCATAATGAAACACAGACAGAAAAACAAAAGGAGATAATTGTTTTTAATTTTTTTAATTCAATGGCAAGTGTTAATAGCAGTTTCAATATCACAATAGCCACAAAACTCTCCTTTGTATTTAAAATACCAGTGTGCAATCTAAATTCTGTATATATTTACCTGTTGTAAAAAGTCCCAGAGTTTCAAATATTATAAAGCAAGAGACACCTCAAAACAAACAGCACACTGACAATCTGAGAGTAATAAGGGCCAGACTAAAGAAAAAAAAAATCAACAAACCTGTTACTAAGGTTACTGAACATTATATTAAATGTCATAAAATCTATTTTTAAAAGATTTACTTTTACCCCATAACTATTCTAAACAGGACAAAGTCAACACACTCAAGCTGGCAAGGTGAGTGTGCCAACTTGAGTGTTGGCACCTTTCCTCTACATAAGAGTTTCTTATTAGGCTATTAAATCAAGAAAAACAGACACTTGGTACTTAAGTTTCAGGCTATTAAGAAAAATATTGCATGTGCTGCAAACTTCTCATCACTTTAAAAAAAAACGATTGCAACACTAAGGCAGGATGTAGCAGCATCGTGGTGTGAGGATGGATCATTCTTTAACAGATTCAGGGATTTTGTGAAAAGACACAATATCAAATATGTAACTAAATGTGAATAAATATTTGATTAAAATCTGTTTCAGTTCTGTGGAAAATTAGGACACAGAGAAAGGTACAACTTTCAGTACAACAACAACTTGGAGCAAAATACCAAAGAGGCAACCCCATGAGCTGATGAATTCGTGAGGAGGATCTGTGGAGATGAATAGTAGTGTTTGTTTTTTTTCTTTTTGTTTTTCTCATTTAAAGTGTTTTTTCCAATTTTAAAGTCTCAGAAATTGTTGATTTTCTTTGTTAATAAACATGTCAATTTTAACCCCAGATGGAGAGACAAGAAATAAAAGAAATTTGATATTTTTTGAAATTGTGTTGATATACAATCTTTAAATACTAAGAAAAATTGATTACCATCTGCTTCAAGATTTTAATCAATACCAGTGTGGTGTATATAGTGCTTTGTGTGTTTGCTTTCTTGTCGTTTCTCACCAGATCTCTGACGAGAGGAATTGCTTTTCTCTTGCGAAGGTCAGGCATGCTGTCAATACTATAGAGCGCACCTCCCATTCTGTAAAAACACAATGTCACATCAATATATATTCATTAACATGGTAGTAGCTCTTTCTAGCTGATGAAAAACAACAAAAACAATGTAGCCATGAAATAGTGTTTGAGCCTCAGAAGCTAATGTATCTATTTTTAATCACTGCTTCTAATGCTATGTAACATGAGGACTTCTCAAGGACTTAACTGGAAAATTTAATTACCCCAGCCTCCTCCTCTCAAATACTAATCACAGCTCTCCACACTCCTTTATATGATTGCTTTTTTGGGGGGCTTACTCGTTAATTCTTCAGAAGGCATCTGCAGTTTTCACAACTAGATGCACCTTAAGTGTAAATAGCCCTGCAGATAGAAGTGGAGTAGCTTTGCGATATATAAAAGATTCCTACACAGTTTTCATTTCAAAATTCTATACATTTTGCATTTTTTAATAATCTTTTGAACATTTGAATATGATACATTTTTCCTGTACTGATTGTACAGAGTTTGGTATTTATTGTCTGAAACAATCCAACACTGAAGCTGGCTTTGGATTTCACAGTGTGGTAAAGGAGTATTTTGCTGATTTTTATTATCTGTACTACTGTAAATTAGATCAACTCTCTTTTGAAATTTGGACAGGCTTTCATTTTTGCAAACATTTCAGTAATAGTAGTTTGAATACTAAACTAGACCCAACATAACAAGAATAGTTTCACTGGTTTAAATGTTTATTTATAATTTTCTAAAGACCAAAAAACACAGTCACAGAAATGTCCTGTGTATGTTTGAGTGTTATTTTATAATCTGTGATGAAAATAGTAAAATACTGGTGCTTAAAATGTTGAACCTGAAGTTGGATGTGAAATATTAAAGAAAAAAGATGCAATTTAAAAAGAAATCTATATCTAAAAAAATAGACATAATTTTACCAATTAAATTTTTTTCATTAATTATAGAAACATAAAAATATATATATTTTGGAAACTGACTAATTTCTGTAATCACTTTGTTTTACAGGAAAAATTATCAAACTTAATATTAATCAAGATTGTATATGAATTCTGTGTGTACAATATTTTACATGACAGAGAAAATAATTAGGAAGTACTGACCCTCCTTTACCAAACCACAGCGAGCTGGAGGTCTCTCCTCGAGCCTATGCAAAAACAGAACAAGAAGAATAATGTCAAACACAGAAAAACTTTGTTTTCAAGTTTGTCCCTGCAGGGTTTTTTTTACCCCTTATCCTGTATGAATCCAATAGCAGAGCTTTTTTTCAGGGTCTTACAAACTTGCTTTCTATGAAACTGTTAAAGAGAAAAAACAGGGCTGAGCCAGAAATGTCAAAGTTTTGGTCTTGCAGTCGCTTTTGACACGGTTGACTTAATTGACCGGCTCTACCCCACTATAATAATCATGACATGGTTATTATATCCTGTCTAAATCGGTTTCATTCAAACCTTTCAGGCAAAAGACGAAGACGACAAGATCAAGTCTGAATCTAGAAGTTTTCTCAGGGTTTAGCTCTGGGATGTAATCTTTTCATCGTCTAATACAGTTTGACTCACGAAGAAATAATAATGTTTTTAATATTTGTCATGCTGACGATAAGCAACTTTATTGCTCCTTTAATTAAAGTCCACTAAATACCACATCTTTCCTTCATTTTTGATGGGTGCCCTAATCAGAATCAAGCTGTTTACAATGTGCAAGAATCATTAAGTAAGTCACTTTATTCATAAATCATTTTTCACAATTGGAATCACAAACTGCTTTACAGTAAAAAAATATAAAATATAAAAAAACAAAGCATCAGATTGACTTAATACACACAACAGACTAAAACTAGTAAGTCACATGGTCCATATGTTTATGTTAGCTTTTTTCTTTTTTTAAACACTTACCGTACTATAAATAATGTTGGATTTAAAGAGAAGGGAAGCCTTGTTATTGCCCCTAAATACTGCCAGTCTGCAATCAAGAAACGCATTGACAAACTGGGCTTAACTGGAGAGCCATACTATGAAAACCTTGGTTGTTTTGACTCATCCATTGTGTCTTGGTCCCTTCAACCGAGAAACATTTGTAAGCTTTGAAGTCTTGTCTCAAAACTGGAAGAGGAGATTACATTTTACACATTTAAGTCTTTACACTTTCTTGCATTTAAATAAGAATGAGGTTGACAGGTTTTTAACTTCCACAAAATAAAGAACAAAATACCCACTATAGTCTTTTTGCAGTGGCTTTCAAAGTTCCTTTTAAAAATTTAGCCTTCACTTTTTAAGACTTTAATGATTGTCCACGGGCAGAATCATCTCAGAAGCTAATTTAATATTTTATAGTGGATTTTATCATATATGGCTTCTCAAGACCCACTTTTATATGTTTTCTTTTCTAAATATTTTGTGCTTTTACCTGTAAAATATGTTACATACATAAACTTGAGTTACTTACTCATGCTACCCAAACATCAAAGCAATAAAGCTGCCATTTATAATATATATTTTCTTTAATTCTTATAAAAGTGCAGCCTATCAGGATAATGTGGGACAGCTCTTGCAAAATACAACAGAAGGGATCAAATTGCTGTGAAGATGAATAAATAAAATGAAAGTGTCTGTAATGTCAGACAGGACTTAGGACTTCACCGATTCGCAAACATTCAGGCTGCACCTACCTGTCAGCATGCTCCAATGATGGCCGAGCAAAGTGCATGTGAGTATCGCTATGGCAATGACATGAAACTGGAAAGAAAACAAAGTGGGTCGGCACAAAACAACAAAAAAATAAAGACAAGGAAAAAGAAGCCAAATGTACATAAAACGCAAAGAAACAAACATCAACAAAACATTGAAGCAAGTGATTAATTCTTTGCACAACAGAATTCAAAATGTAATGATTAAACAAAATATGCAAGTGAAAACCAAGCAAGCAAAAACTGAAAAGTGCTCCGGTAAATCAAGCTGTGTGGTGCTTCACCCAAACTAAAATAAAAGCTTGCCTTTTGACAAGTATTAATATTTTAAGAAAGCTGAAAGGTATTAATTATAGAAGACATATGGCATCATGTCTGTTGCCTGGTGAACTGCAAAACTCAGGATCAAAATAGGCTTCAGGAAGTCGTCGTACATATCTAGCTTGCACATCAATATTGTACAGCGCATAAATATTTCAAAGACTTGGTAGAAACTTGTAGAGTCTCTTGAACTGGTGCATACTTAAATTATTGTCTGGAAATTAATCAAACCAACAGAACTGGGAACAGAGTCACTAAATTTGAAAGAATGGTGGTGAAAATATGGCAGCAGGAAGCTGATCAGTGAGCTTACCTCTCGTAGCTGGTCTAAGACCTTATTATAGAGCCTGAGCCAGTTCTCTTTGGCTCTGACGGCTGGATCCACTGGCTCCTTCGGCTCCTCTGGTACTGGAGGACTAAATGAAGGATATTTTATATTTAACAATAAAAAAAGCAATAGTGCACCGTAGCGTGGTGCTCGAGCTGCAGTAAGACAAAAGGGAAAGTGAAGGATAGTGAAATATACTCTTTGTCGAGGATATATTTCAGAGCCAATGTAGGAAAGGGCTCCATCTTTTGCTTTTTGCATGAGTTTGGACAAAATTGGTACTCACAATATTGCTGGGTTAATGATGTACAATCTGGATCAGATTAAGTTTTCTCAAACAGCAAGATGGTGATAAAAGCTGTTCATCAAAATTTATCTTCTAATCAGCCAGTAAGAACTTCTGAGCTCTAAATGCAACAAACTTCTCTACCAACAAACAATTTTATTCTAACGAAACTCAATCAGTCAGTGTATATGTAACACATCTGAAATTGCATTCCACTTGTAGACTGTAGCAATGGTTATGTTAAATATTTAATGCATTATTTTTTTGAATACGATTGATATAAAGAGGATATTAGTTGAGCTGTGATTACTGATTTCTGAAAGGCTCCTAAAATCTTATTTTATTTATAGTCCCAATCAATCTTGGATTTACTCTGAAAATTGCTTTTAATTTCATTCAATTGAAAAAAAAATGAAGAAGAGGTAGGCATTTATTGTATCAATTATCATATACTGTCATAAATTTTTAATTTTATAAAAGTTTAGATTTATTGTTGTCACAATAAAAATCTCATTAATGCTTTTTAAACCCCCACAAACTGTCTGAATCGTCAGGATTATTAGTTGTACTAGTTTCTACACTGTTTGTTCCATGAGAGCACTGAAAAATAATAATATTAAAACATATAATTAATTGCATTTTCTGTGTGTAGCTTAGTGATAAAAATGACACTTTTATGTGATTGGTATCCAAAAGAAACGTATAACAAATGGTGTGTTTTTCAAGAGCAGAATCTGTTTGTGGGGCTACAATTGCTGTGTTATGCATTCAGAGCCATACAGTTACCAAAATGATAAGTAATAAGTAGTTTTTATTGTCACTTTTATTGGTGTGACAATAGTACCACAAAATATTGTGATAAAACTTTAAGTCCACATCGCCCACCCCTATTAAACAGACACAAATCTAGTCACTGCTGTCATCTGTTGACGATTCAGTTCATCAGTTTCATTTCCATTCCCAACATTTCTTACCTTTCAGGTGGAACCTCCTTTTGCTCTTCAGGTGTCAGCGGTCTGCTCTCTTCATACTGCTCCTCTTTCTGCTCTGCAGGAAGCTTCTCCTCCTCTTGAGCAGGGGGAGTACTGACCTCCTTCTCCTCCATCATCTCGTTTTCTAACCACTCTTCCTCAAACGGAGGCGCCACGTCCTCAAGACTGGCTGGCTGTGTGGTAGCGGGATCGCTGGCATGTGATTGTGGCACCGCGGAGGGCGGAGGCTGCTGGGATGGAGGACCCATGGCAGTGGAGGGCGGCTGGGATGTCGAATTAGCCAGGGTGGCCGGGTGTGAAGGAGGGACAGAGTTTGCTGCAGCGGACTGGTGCTGCTGAGGAACGGCTGACGTTGGTGGATGAGCTTGTGGAGGCTGGGCAGCGGGAACTGATGACAGGAACGAAGAAGCCAGGCCTGTGACTGCAGCAGTCAGAGGTTTGGCCATTGAGAAGAAGGAAGTGGCAGATGGGGCTGCTTGAGGTTGAGGTTGTGTCTGGGGTTGTTTGGGGGGCTGGGCCGCTTGTTGGCCAGTAGGGGGCTGTGCTGTGGGAGGCTGAGCCTGATTGGACGTTTGGTTGGAGATTTTACCTGGAGGCTGTTGGTGTATAGAAGACTGTTTCTCCAGAGGAGGCCTGGAGTTGGGTACGTCAAGTATCGGCGGTGCGGTTGATGTTGGAGTGGGAGTGAACGGCGGCTCAAGGTCCTCACTGAGGGTCCCGTCCAGGTTGTACAAGTCCTCATCATCATACATCATCTCCTCATCCTCATATAGACCTTCCTCCTCCCCCTCATACAGTTCTCCGTCATCTCCCTCGTAGAGCGCGACCTCCTCTCCTCCGTCTTTGCTGTAGCCGCCCTCATCACTGTACGCCGCCTGGGTCTCATCGGGGTCCCAGTCAGGGGAGCCTTTGCTGTAGCTGACAGAGGAGTGGCAGGAGTGGTATGAGTCATTCTCGTCGTACGGGTCCCTCTCTCCGTACTCTCCTCCGTAGTCTTCTTCACTCAGCTGGCTGCTGCACCGGCTGAGCTCTGCAGAAGACGCATAGCTTCCGGTGGGGCTGGAAAGAAAGATAGACGACAGCAAGGAAAAGTTAGAATGCAGTAATATGTAGTAAACAGTCAGCCTCTTTGTGAGCTGTAACGTCAGAAATGATTATTGAGCGCTGTATTGACGCACTGTGGCCGGTACGCTGTGCTCCCCACTAAACACCTTTTATGCGCATCTCAGAGCAGTAGAGAGAACTGCTGATGGCTAATCAATGAAAACACAGGAAGTACAAGGCTACCAGACAAGCAGCAAGAAACAGAGCAGAGCAGAAATATGCTGCTGGACAGCTGACAAAGAAAAAAAGGAGGAAATATCAAAAAATGAAAAAACAACAAAAAACTAGCTTTGTACGTCTTGATGAATGGGTGCTATTAAAAAACAGAGCACAGGCTCCTAGAGAGAAAGCAAGATGATAGAAAAGATAAGAAGACAGCAGTGGGCACAAAACAGAAGGAAGATAGGTAGAAAGGGAGGGTGCGTACAGAGCTGAGTGGATGAGATGGAGAGGAGGTGGTGTGGGGAGAGAGGGGGGATGCCCCTGTCCAATACACTCACACAAGCAGCTAATCTTATGTGCCGTATTGACCGTTAGACTGCCAGCTGAATTATTCATAGAGCAAGAGGTGGATGCATATTTTCATTCCCTGTCTGAGAGAAAAACCCATCAATAAACGCTGAGAAATCACACAGCTCCGAAAATAACTAAGAAGGAAACAGAAACCGGTCTGGGTGGGCTAAAGAAAAGTTAACCAATGAACAGACAACATCGTAAGATTTTATGTTATAAATCCATTGAATTTGTTAATTGGAACCAGTCTCAGTTGTGTCACTTTTAACGTCATCAAAAATTTATTATTCCATTGCTTTCAAATTAATATATAAATAAAACTTTCTAACATAACAAGACCCGTATTGATTTTAAAAAAAAATCTCTCCACCTGGAACACCTATTGCAAAATCTGAATCTATTTGCTAAATAAGAAATTAAGTGTCCAACAATGCAAATTCATTAATGTAAAATTTGTGAACATTATTGAGTTTGTAAAAACATATCTACAAAAATTGCACTTTTGTGGACTGATTGGCATTTTAACCACTCATTTTAAGAAACAACGCTCTGGTTCAACCTGAATTTTAAGCTGACTGAAGCCCATAAAGCAGTGAAATATTAATTTTATTATTTCTTTCTCACAGGCAAAGATAAACATTATAATGAAAGTACTTATGACTAAATAAGGAAGGTGCAAACCTGATTGTCCTTTGATGGTGATAGTCGAGATCTTGGTTGTTCCCAGAGCGTGGATACGACAAACTTCTGGAGCTGCGATGCTGGTGGCTGATGGGATACTGGTGGACAGAGGCATTGGGTTGGGACGTGCTGTAGTACGGAGGTGGAATGCTGTTACTGGTTTCACTGCGATAGTCGCTGTCCCTGTCGTCAACAGCGCTGTCTGGGTCCTCATCTACTCAAACGCACAGAAATAAAAGGCAGAGGGAAGTGATAATAACAGCGAAGATGAAAAAGAGTTCAATCACAACCAAACCATTCTTTCCAATTCTGTCTGGTTGTCACACTTTCACAATTAAACTCTCTAGACATTATTCATGAAAGATTTCAGACTTTTCAAGACTCAACTTTCCAGAGTTCTCAGTCCTTTCCAAAAATTTTAAAATAATAAATGTTCACAATGCATTTATGGCAGAGTGTACAGTGGACATGCCTCAAATGTCAAAGAAGGAAAATGACAGAGCAAGGAAGGAAGAGAGAAATTAATGAATAAACAAATATTTTCCAAACTGGAAAAAGACTCCTTCTACTGGCAACATAGCGAACATTCACACGTAAAACACATGATGAACATAAAGTTGATGTGCTTGCTAAAGAGATGCTTTATTTTTCTGTGGTGTTTATAGATCAACAATTACCCTCCAAGAGGAAAGTGTTAATACAATTCTACAGAGTGAAGCAGTCAAAAGCCAAACTGGTGATCTATTAATCATTTATGATAATCAATCCTCATCTTTGGCACTCTGAAAGCCAAATGACGCCTGCGACTGTTGCATTGCTGACTTTTAAAAAGGCATCAGACTAAGTTTTAAATATCATCCCTGGTCCTGCATGTGTCATTCTCTCTTTCTCCTTCTCTATGTGTGAGAAACTTAATCTGCTCAATGTCTATCATTACCCCCTGCTCTTTCTTTTTTCTTCTGAGTTAACAGAAATGAATAGCTGCAGTTGTGTGGGTGAGTCTGACAGGCACTTATGTAACACCAGCCCCTGATCACAACAATGGGGGAGATGACAGAGAAAAGCAGACATTTTTTGCACAAGATTTATAAGTTTTCTGTTTTGACTTTGGCAGAGCAAGAAATATTTATAAGTAATGTTCTTGTCTTCCTTTTAAATCACCCGTAAATTAAATCTACTCCATGTTAAATCAAATAAAATGAAAACTGGAGAATAAATACCATTTTCCACAACCAGAAGTGACCTAAATTTAGGTAAAATAGTTTTTCCTTCAAAGGCATTTGTGTAACCATCAAAAATATAATTTTAAATAAATCTGCACTCAATAGGCATTATTTAATCAGATATTTTCTGAATCTCTTTAGTGGAAATTCACAAAGCAGTGCAATCTGCTTGTGAATGTCCATCAAGCCCAACATATGTGAACAATTAGTATCTACTTTTGAATCATATCGCTGCTACTCATTCTTCAGATGCAGTGAGGCAATAAAAGTGATAAGGAAAAGACTTTTACTTTTTAATGATTTATCTAATTAGCAGAAAACGTCAGATCCTGACGAGGCATCCTGAAAGCCCTTTCTAAATCAATAGATTATGCTGCACATTGCAAAAGACCATGAAAAAAATTTTCATTTAGAGATGAAAAACATTGACTACAGAAAACGGTGCACTTACTTTGCTGATCTCCCCACAGACTCCAGTTACCTGCAGAGAAACAGGAGAGGGTTTGTATTGATCTTGACCTGAACTGGTACTCATACTCCGACACGCATTCCCGCCATCAGTGCATCAATGTTCCCCAAGGCAGGCAGTGAATGGAAAGAGTCTCTCTAATTGCCTCAGACAGCTGGCTCAGCGAACTCCACAGACTGGACCAGCAGCAGAAAATCGCAGGCAATCTCAAGGAGCTTGACTCCAGACATTTGATAGGATTATTGATCCTTTATGGTGCAGCGAACAAGACCTGTTTCCCCTCTAACACACAGCAACCCATGTGTGGCCAAACATAATATCAGAGGCTGAGTTAAAGCAATCTAATTACACCTAAATGGATAATTTTCAGTTTTGTACAATCAGCTGCAGGCTACTTACAACACTGGGTTCCCGGCACACGGAGAGGGCGTTCCTGTTCCTCCTGGTATGAGTACTGCATTTGACAGAAGCGGAACAGATGAAAACTTATTATTAAACACGAAGTTGGCTGGGGATCACAAAAATATGCATCATATATAAAGTTATGCACACAGTATCTTGGGAAATAATAGCCTTTCTCACATTTTGTCACCTTAAAACTGCATCTTTCAATTTATTCTATTGGGATTTTATATTAACTGTGAAATGGATCAACAAGAATGCATCCCAGAATATTTCCAAACTGAAATCTGAAAAGCTTAGCATACTTCCCAAACCTTTTGAATGACATTTCAAAAAAAAAAAAGTGCTGCTAATTTTCTTTCCAAATTACAGAAAGTTAAGAAAAGGTTTAAGTGGTATCAACATTCAGGGATTCCCCCAGAAAACTTGCTAAGCCCGGTGGTCGGGATGCCGAGGCGGTCCACCGTGTTTTTGTATTAAAAGATGTTAAGTAGACAGAGCCACACGCAGGGCAGCGTGTTCAGATGTAAACGCCGCATAATTCTTTGTTCACAAAGATAAATCTCATCGCTCCCCCAACGCGCACCTCTGAATTCGCGACTAGAAGTTATTCCTGTGGTTCATAGAGCTGCGCAACCAGAGCTAACGCGGCAGGGTTTAAACTCTTACCTTGAGTTCTCCAAAGAAAAATAATTTCTCAGTTGATGTAAATATCCACACAGGTCAGCCTGTGTCCAGTTTGAGCGAAAGGAGGCACGCGCGGTCCCTCTGAGGTAAAGTGAGGTAAAGCAGCGGCAGCGCGCGAGGCAAAGCGCAGAGGCGCCAGCTAGCTGTGTGATTGGTCCGCGCGCTGCAGGCTTTAAATGTATAAACTATAAACTTATGTTATAGTTATATGTTATAAACTTATAAGCCTATCCTTTAGGAATAAATCTGCTCCGCTAGTGAAATGCTCCGAGCAACAGAGACGCTTGCAATCCGGCTTAAAATATATATATATATATTTTTTTTTTTTAGTTATTATTTTCCTAAAAACTTAACCAAGCAACGCCTAGCCTGGCGGGGGAGGCTAAGCGTGGCGACAACGACGACTAGTAAAGCATGGCGGGCCAGGCTTATAATACACTGGGGGAAACCCTGAACATTTACAGGCAGCTTACATCTTGGTCCCTCATGGCATTGAGCTGCTCCAGTTTTTTGGCCCAGTAGCGCGCCTCATCCTCAGGGATATCTGAAAACAACCATTCGGTCAAACTCCAGGTGACAAAATCTCTCAAAATAAGCCTCATCCAACTGAAACCCTTTGAATAATCCCACACAAAATTACCTGTCAGATAACACCAAAACATGGTGGAAAAACAATAGCTGTAATTATACTTTGGCCTGGTTCTGATGGGTTTTTTTTGTTTTTTTTTAAACAACACAGAAATACAGCTATAGATGCTTTGGCTTGACCTCACAACTCTATATTTAAAACTGTCCTGTTTTACTTACAGTCTCAGAGCCAACTCTCTATAAATAGGCAGGATGTGCCTATTGCATATTGTGCATATTGAGGAGTCAGGTGTACATTATTGATTAGAAGAAGAGGAAACAGGATAGAAATAACACCTAATCAATGCTAAGAGGAACCCAGCTTGATCACAGAGAAGAAAAAGGACACAAACACTTCTCTTGGTGCAAACTATACAACTAAAAAATGGGTCAGGGTAATTAATCAGGCAGTTTTTTGCAGCTCATTTGTCACTGTTTGCACTGAAAATATACAGACAAGTATAATTTATTTGTTCCAAACCCAATCCAAGTGATTTCACTGAGCAGCCATAGATAATTACTTACATTTACTAGGGTAACTACAGAAAGAAATGCACCATGCATTTTACTTCTACTTTGTTAAATAATGCTTTTCTTTTGTGAGAACAATTCTTGCTACTCTACCCACACTTGGTAGTCTCACCTAATGGCAGTTCAAAGCGTGTATCAAGCAGCACCAGGTGTAGAGTGGGATCTTTGGTTCCACAGATCTCACTGTCAGCCATGATGACTTGAGAGTCCAACGTGACCCACTCCCCAGGACCTTCCTGTGTACACAAAGATTGCAGGTAATGCAGGAAAAAAAAATTGCACAAACCATTGAAGAATGCAGTGGTGGTCATGGCAAACCTCATTTGACTGTCGGATGCTACGGAGGGGAATCCACACGGTGCCGACCATGGTGTCCCAGATTAACCCTTTGTTCCATACCTCCACTGTCAGGCCAAGATCCAGCCGGTTGATTTCACTACAGAAGAAAAAATAAAATAAAAAAAAGTAAAAATATTAGGATATCATGAAAGCTTAAATTTGACAAAATAAATAATCAAAACAGAAGTAGAAACATGGAAACAGCTGGTCGACAAGTAAAAAGGGTTTGATTGCTATGATGCAACTAAAGACTTTTCTATGGATTTTATTCCACCTCCACATGGATCTTCTGTGTTAGCTTCCTGACTGAAGCCATCTCAGAAAGTGGGTCTTGATCCAGATGTTTGGTCTCATGCAAATCAGGATTTGCATGAGTGCATTTACATCTGCACAAATGTCCAAACAAAGTCTGCTCCGTTTAAAGCAGACCAAATGTCTCAGTTGTGTGAATACACCCTATTTTTTGTTTTTACTGTAGCTAACATACAGGCTGATACGTTTGGAGCAACTCTACAACAGTCCAATATAAAGCCTATATTAGACAGCAGAGAGAAAGATGGAAAGTGATGAAGGAGTGATGACTAAGGGGAGGGAGGGAAAAGGTGATTGTATCGCCTGCCTGGACGGACAAAGTAGGAAGTTTAATTAAGAAATAAAGGGAGTAGATTCCCTATATCAATGTTACTCCTTTTTTCTGTAAGAGAAGTTTGATTTAAAGCAGTGACTGAGGGGGGGTGAGTCAGTTTGAGGGAGAACATGAGTCCCTCTCTGTAGCCCAAATGTTACATAACACAGCTCCACTGATGCAACCCCAGTACAATGCTGCACGCCTCCAAACATCATACAGATGCAGAGGACTCCGCAGTAATCCTGCCTGCTGCAGCCCACATCCCGCTAAATGATTCTCACCCTTCACCGCCCATATGCTACTACACCTTCAACAATGAATCACTCCAACAGCCAAATATTCACTGTTGTGTAATATTAGCGCTTGCAACGAGATACCATTCAATATCTCTGGAAATATAAGATGAAATAAAAAAAAAGATCAAAAGAGAAATATCTAGTCTAGAGAAGAAAGCTGCAGAGAGAGAATGGAGGGAGAGGGAAAGAGGAGCATTGGGGTTACTACAGAATGGGGAGAGAAAGAGGTGAGGCCAAGATGAAGATGAAGATGAAGATGAACGAGGTTTATGCAGGGGAAGTGACAAAGAAGAGAAAAGAAAGGGTGGAAGGAGGCCAAAGTTAAGAACGAGAATGAGAGAGAGAGAGGCAGAAGTATCAGATGAAAAAGAGTAAGACAGCTGATGAAGGTGGAGAGGAAGAGCTGCGAGAAACAATACAGGGATAAAGAGCACTTAGGATGAAGAAGTGGAAAGAAAGAGCGACGAAAGCTGATAGACATCAAGCATTCGAGCAGCAGTGGAGGGAGAAGCAGAAGACGGGTGAATGAGAAGAGGCTCGTGATGAAGGTGTGTGTGTGAGAGAGAGAGGATACGGAAGGACTCACAACATGAAGTCCTGCTCCCAGCAGGGAAGGTTGCCCCTGACAGCGATGGTTGTGCTCTTCACATTTTGCACTTTTAGAGTTACATAAGAGTTAAACTTTTCTGCAAGGAGAAAAAGACAAAGAGAAGAACAGAAAATGTCAGATGGAGAAAATAAATCTGCATTTTACTATCGAATATACGATAGTAAAATGCAGCGACACAATCGCTAACTCTTTTCTGAAAAGAGCTAGCCACAAACAAAACACAGATTCCTCATGCACCTCCTCCCATTATTTCGGTGAACGTAGGCCTTACCTTGGGGTCCATCCAGCTTGGCTTTCTTCACTGTGGGAACACAGAGAGGGACATGGTGACACACAGGAACACCATCTGTTTTCATGCTCACATGTCTTCTGTCTTCCTACAGAGAGGGCGAACCAAGGAGGTTTGCAATGTACTAAAATAGCAGTCAAGGCGACATGTGGGACATTGAAACAAAACCTTTTCATTAGAAGAAAATTAAAAAAAAATCTTTCTTCTGTTTAATTTGATTTTTAGTGAATACTTTAGTAGTGGAAGGAAGTGTTTTTTAAAATGTCTTTTGCAAAATAAATATCTGAAAAGTGTTGCATGCATTTTGTATGTGTAATCACATGTTGTTTTGATACCCCTAAATAAAATCCTGTGTGACCAGTTGCCTTCAGACAATCCAGCTGCTCTGTGAAGCTCTCTCATGGCAGAGGTCATCAGTAAACAGGGACAAAAGTTTAAACACCAAAATCTAGCGTTCATGGAGGAGTTGCAAAAAGAAAGTCATCTTTTAAAAAAACATGTTAAGAGTCCTAGTTAAAGCAGTGTAAAGTCAAAGGAAGCATGTAAAAGAAGGAGCGCTGATCAGATGAGACCAAAACCTAACTTTTTGGTCTAAATGTGATAAACAATTTGTATATGTGGTAGAATGCTGAGCATCCTCTTGATCACAATAAAACATGGTGGTGGCAGCATCAGGCTATGGGGAATTATTTTCTTTAGGAGCGTTAAGAATGCTGAATATTAATGTCTACCTGTCATGTGAAGCGCAGAGATCAGATTAAAATACTGAGGGGAAAGTGGAAGACTCAGAGTAACCAATTTAATAAAGAGAGTTACAAAACGCCTACAGCAAAAACTTTTTGAGGGAGAAAAACACAGGGCTAACAGGAAGGAGAATCAGACAAAGACAAAAGGGAACAGATGGGTATATATGCAAAAGGTGTAATCAAGGGAATGAGGAACAGCTGGAGGGAAAACATAAGCACAGACGAGAGGAGGAGATAAAAAACAGCTGTCCTGAGAGTCAGGCTGAGGGAAGGAAGAATTTAAGCAGGAGGAATGGAGAAAATATAACGTAGGAAAACTCTGAAACTAACAAACAATAACAGAAAAAAGAACCTAAATCTAATTGCACAATAGTAAACCAAGAATTAAACACACAAAGGAATGAAAAAAGGCAAAATCTAAGTAAACGAATAAGGAAAAGAAATTATGAAACCAGAAACAAAAACCAAGATGTTAACACTGGCACACTTCAGATTTCTGTTTGCAAAAAAATTATATTAAAAAAACAGACTTAATATTCTTTCAACCTTACATTTATCCACAAATTTATAGACACTTTGTGAAAGTTGTCAAAATATTTGTTAGCACAACTTCAGCAAACCACTTAAAATCTGAGAACAAGTTGAAAGTAAAAAATAATAATAATAATAATAAAAACTTACAGCCCTAAATAGAACAGAATAAGTTTGGCTGCACTGCAAAATGTCTTTTTTACTTACATCATATTACTGTGAAATGCTAACTACTAGCTTCAAACATATAATTTTAGTTCATTTCTGCAAGTTAACTTGTGAGAAGCAAACTATTTATTGCAATAAGTACTTAAGAAAGTACTTTTTAAGTACCTTTAAGTCCAATATAGAAAATATTGACAGTTGACAAAAACAATATATTTTCATAAAGGTACCTTTTTTCCATACTAAGCAACTCATATATAACATAGAACCTGAAAAATACACATATTATCCATTATCACAAAGAGGCAGAGGTCACCAAGCACACTCAGCATTACATAAGTGTGTGTGAGGAATGCAAACAGACAGTTGAGCAAATGCTGACTGAAAATAGGATTCTTTATTTGCTCTGATGTTTCTACAACTTAGATCAAACGGGAAACCATAACCAGTGCTACACGAGGATTTCAATGTGCTCGGAAAATTAAAAAGAACACACACAGCAACATGCTCATCTCATATTAATTATTCATCCATAAAGACGTTTATTATTCTGTATCTATTATTTAACACATTTGGAACAAATTTCTCTCTTTTCCTGGCATTAAAAGCAAATATTCCAGTCTAAATCAAACAGTATCTGCCTGTGGATTTTTCTGTGTGCTCTGTAAGCCTGGGCTCCCTCTCTGCAGCACTGTTTTACCAGCCGTGACGTAACTCACACATGCATTTTTAATGCTTCACTACCCACTACTCTCAACCACGTACACTCTAGGAGGTCCTCACACACACACATCTACTCACTGCAGACGTGTGCATGCCTCACATGCACATGTTTACAGAATAAGATATAAAAGTTCTCTGTGGTACATAAAAAACCTGAGCCTTTCTATCTTTAGAAATCTACCAGCAACACAAATTATAACCTAACTCACAATTTTCTTACATGTACAGTTCCTACATCATAACCAGTCACCATAGTAACAAACACATAGTGAAAAAGCACAATTGCCCTGAGTCAGCAAGGTACTTTTCTATTTTCCAAGCCTTTTCTTGTGTAGCAAGCACCCACTGGAGATAAACCTGCAGCTTCTGCCATGCCGCCTCATGATGGACTCACATGCTAAATGCAGTGGCTCGCTTCTTTGCTGTGCACCTGCAGCAAGGACGAAAATTACATAATCACTGCTTTCATTCAGCCTCAGCAACCTTGAGGGAAGCTCTGCATGTTCACGACAAATAAGACATATAGATATAGATACAGTGCAAAGTGTGTTGTAAAAGTATTCAGAACCCTTAAACTTTTTCTTTTGCAACAAACACAAACTTCACATTATGTTTTTGAGATTTTATGTGTCAGTAGTCGATAATTATGATGTGAAAGGAAAATGTTTGGTTTCCAACAAGGCTGCAAATAACAATGTGGAAAGGCTGCCAAGCGTTTCTATTCAGTTTCCTTCACTATATAACTCTTGAATATTTTCAAGTGTAATTAATTGCTTTAAGTTGCTACCTAAGAGCAAACAGTCAACCTGAGTGCATTTTGATCTGATTGTGAATGTTCTGTTAAGCTTCAAAATCAACTTCTCAAGCTTTGAAACACTAACAGACACTAAAGTTTGGGGACGCAACAAGATAAAATATGAAAATGTTTAAGATGTGTGAATATTTTTGCAAGAAACTGTATACATTCATCAAAACAGAAGCAAATATATATATATAGAAAGAGAGAGATAGATATAGATATATAGATATAGATATATATATATAGATATATCTGGCAGATATATATAAATATATATACTTTTTTTCTTGCATTTTGTATTTTAGAAATACAAAATCTCCAAAAGACCTCAAACATTTTGGTACAAACATTGTGGAGTTGTAAAACTTGAGGTAAACGCTAGAAATTAGTTTTAAGATGAAATGACTCTGCTAGTTACCGAAAAGTCCCTGCAGTAAATATCCTGCGTTATCTTCATTCAGGAATTTCCTCCAAAGACAGCACAGCCTGACTTATGAGGACGGGCTGGTTATTGCCAAGAAAACCGACTGAACAGGAAATCAAGCAGACCCTTCATCTTGAACTGTCAGGGAAGATAAACTGGAAAAAGCTGGAGCTGACTTCAGCTGTTTCATGACACAAAAGAGGGATGCCTCCATTCAGACAGACAGAATCTTATTCTGACAGATCGCGAGAGAGAAGCAGTAATCCAGCTGCTGACAGCGACATCAGACTGTGACTTTGTGTTACAAAAGAAAGACAATAAGAAGGCCGGACATTAAAGTGGCAAAAGGTTGCCAAAAATTGCTCAGATTGAATATGCGTCTGTGCCTGAAATCTGCTTGGCTGGCAAATATGCCAACGTTGCCTGTTGAGGAGGCACAAAGTGCCGTGGAGGCCAGAAATAGCTCGAGCCAGGTAAGCATGAATGATGTAAGCGGAACAGAAAGAGGGCTCTCTGCCAAGCCTCGTAGTCTGCAAAAGCCAGCGTTTATGAATGAATGACTCTCAGGGTCTTTTTAATGACATCTGGGAATGACTCAGAGCAGGGACAGTCAGTGGGTGGAACTGACGGGACAGGCTGAGGTGGAACAGCATCTATTAAGCAGCTAGATGTATCGTGACTTAAAAAAAGCCTTTACATTTTCTTTTAGCTTTTATAAAGATTGCTGCAAGCTCAATTGCTCTTTACAGCTTGTGTATGTACAGATTGTTTCTGTATCAGTCATAAAGGTTTGGTGGATCAATAGTTGTTATCACATGCAAATTGATATTTTCAGATTTTATCCTCTGTATTAACGGTAATATGTAAATGTGAGCTGAATATGATACAGGAAAGCAATTCAAAAGCACTACAGTAACTCGAAGCACTATTTTTAGAGAGGCAAGCCCATTTGTTCACCTTTTTTAACTTGCTACTGGAAAGCAAGGAAATGAATTTCATTTGCCCTAGGTCAAACTCATTCTTGTTCACTGAAATGGCTTTTTACTGGGACTTAAAGTACCCACGTCACCGCTATTATTTCCACCTGATCTATTCCTTTTAGGACAATCCATGATAAAAAGGTAGACTGTGAAAATTGTTAAAAAAAAAAAAAAAAAAAAAAAAACAAGGGGAAAATCTTAACTGAGAGGTTTTCAACTCTGCAGTGATTTATTTACAGATCAAGACAGAGACACTAGTAGGCAAATGTCTGCAACCGTTATCAATGTATACCACGGCTAAAATCTCAAAGTTTGGTGCTCGGTCAAAAACCCATGATTACACTGGGAATTATTTTGTTTTGCACCCGCAGAGCAATAAATGAACCATGATACATTTTAATGAAACAAAGTGATCTCATTTTTGTAGAAAAGAACAAATCATTGATCCAAGAACTGGTTGTTTTGTTTGATTTCATGTAAAAGAAATATCTAGAATTTTCAAACTTTTTGGGTCAATTTTTTTCTTTTTTGGTTTTGCAGAAAATGCTTTGGTTTATTACATAAACTATCCTCAGAAACACTTGCAGTATCTAGATAAGTTTAACTCTGTGAAACTCTGATTTTGAGTAAAATGTTGATTGATTACTTTAAAAATGAAATTATTGGCTTCTTCAAAAAAAAAAAAAAAAAAGACACTTCTCTTAAAAGAGAAATACTTTATATTGTACCTAATACTTTCCTTAACAAGATAAAAGTAAACAGAAAATAAAATTGTGTATCTGCATCAGCTTCGTTTACTGTCTACAGTCAGGGACCTCACAGAATTCTTCCAAGGGCAGCAAATGGCCCCCGTGCCACATGTTGGATGAAGAGTTTATGGTTATTATTACCGGATGACTAACTCTTGTCACAATTACATTTTTCATTATAACAGTCAAAGCACTATAATGTATCGTGTAGAAGTATCTCTACAGTTATGATACCATAAGAATTCCTACTGGCTTGAAACATCTACAAATAGAGACGGGGATTTTGCTGAAGGCTATTTTAAACTAAAATCTATATATGCTCGACTTTATATGTGTTCTCTCGCCACTTGTCTCAGCGTTTGTTGCTGAATCAGCTCTAGTCTGTATAAAAAAAATACTCAGAAACGTGTTAGAGAATACTGTGGAAGAGAATCTCCCATTTTAGGTCTTTCTCCGCCCTTTCACTAGTCCTAAACGTGGACTCCGTCACGTTACCTCGCCAGCTATGCTTATTCATCCGACTCATAAGAGGTTTCAGTGACAGCATCAAGTGCATTTTGGGCGTGTGGTGGGAGGAGGTGACGCATGGCATTTTAGGGGAAGACGCGGAATGGTCCTGAGGGAGGTGGGCGTCGGGGGTTGCCATAGACTTGCACCTCCTGCCGCCAGTATTTCCCTCGGTACGGCAGAGCGGCACAGGGGAGCGGTAAGCGGCAACGGAGCAGTGCGCGCGGTGCGGTGCGGTAGCGGCAGGGCAGCGGTGCAGCAGGGGCTTTTCCTCGTCCTCCTCCTCCTCCTGCCCACGCATGAATGAGTGGATGAAACACACACTTACACATACACGCGCGCGCGCACACTATCCGCAACAGAACTAACAGCACCCGGAAAGGAAACAGCAACCAGCACAATAATGGTCATGTTATTAGCTGATAATTTTACCATTCTTCAAAATGTCATTTAAAAAATATTAAAAAAATTAAAAAAAAATATATATATATATTTTTTTGGTCCCAACATTGAATGAAAACAAAATTCAATAAAATATTCAGTCAAAAGTCTTCCACCATTAAAAACGCGTTTGGAGCTGCTATGTTTTCTAAATGACTATTCAGCAAAGAACCTCCTGTGCTCGGACAACACTTTTTCCAGGCAGCTGACAGTCAGCACTGTCAGGGACTACTGCTGCAGTTAAACCGTGAGCAAGTAACACTTCAGTAACATCACACACACGCACGGTCTTTTTCACTGGTTTCCTTCCTTACCTCCCACACACAGCAGGGACATCTCTGAAAGCGGCGTGAGCGTCCCCCGGCTGTCCTTTACTTAGTGCTCCGCGGTTTGTTTAGTCAGTCCTCTTTATAGAGTCTTGGCCACAGGAAAAACTCAAAGCGACAGAAACCCGTTACCCTGAACGGTAACAGCAGTAACAAACTGACACCATCTCACAGAGACTCGTCTGTCCTTCTGCGGGACTGTTGCTCCTTTGAAGACCGGACAGGACAGACAGGAGTAGATTCCTTGCCCCCCCCTCTGCTTCCTCCTCTGCATTGCCTCAGCTCTCCGCCGGTGCTCCTCCTGCGCGCACAGCCATCTTGTTTCAGCAGCATCCACCGGGCTCCGGCGCGAGGACAACTCCCCCGTGCCTCACCGCCCTGACGTCACGGTTGATGAGGAGCAGGCGGAGAGGGGGTTCGCTCCTCCAGAGGGCTGCAGGGATGCACGGAGGACGGGATGGGACTGTATAACATCATCGTGATAGGAGGGCGATGCGGTCTGCACTGTAAAACCTGGCGGGTGGATTCAGCTTAAAAGATGAACGGTCAACCTTTCTGTCAAAAATCAATGGTGTGTCAGTTCACCATTACTACTAACTAGCTCTAAGTTCACTTCACTGTAAAACTCAACTAATTTACAGTGTTGTGTGGAATGATATGAACCCTTAACTGGTTTCTTTTATTCTAACATTTCTGATCATCAAAAAAAAAAAATCAAAGATACTCAGACTAAATACTGCGGCCTAATAGTTAATAATAAATTACCTAAAAATATTTTTTGTTCTCTTTCACTGTCCATACCCAGATTTATTAGCTGCAGATGTTAAATAAAAACAGTGTTACATAATCTTAAGAAATTTAAGAACAGTCAAGAAACAATATCGGGATGGAAGGAGCTTGTCATTTCTAAAACTCCAGTGAACCACAGTGACCAGAACCACTATTATCCATAGATGGAGAAAACATGGAACAAAAGTGGCTGGCCTATTAAAATTATTCCAAGAGACCATTGATGACTCATGAATGAGCTCATAAAACCCAGAAATGCATCTAAAGCACTACAGGTATCACTTGCTTGATGCGCATGATTCAACAAAAAGAAAGAGAGTAGGCAAAAATGACATCAGCAGGAAGTTTCCAAGGTCAAAAGCAAAAAAAAACAACAATCACTTATCTAATATTTGCCCAGGACCATCTTGAGAATCCTAAATTATGGAAAAAATATTCTGTGGAAAGAATAAACAAAATTGGAACTTTTTGAAAAGTGTACAACTGATTGCATCTGGCGTAAATTAGCACAGCATTCAAGAAGAGGAATATCATACTGACTGTCAAATATGGTGGGACTGTGGTGACTTTGATTCTTCAGCGAAATTAAATCTAAATCAACCCAAGTGGAAACAGAAATCCAGAAACTTAAAGAACAAACTTTGCTGACTGATAAAGACATTTTTTTTATCATGTTGAATTAGTGACTGAAAATCAAGAAACAAACTCTGAAAATCCCAGAATGTTACTTAAAATCAAACAGTAATGAACTTATGTGGAAGACAACTTGGTCTTAGACTGAAGGGACTGAAACACAGACGAATCAAACATTTTATTCCACTCGCCAGCCTGACTGACCTCTAAGGTAAATATAAGATGAATTACTAGTATTGTTAAAACTATTTATTCAATGTTTTCTCACCAAATCTATTATTACCTTTTCAGACTGAAAGAAAATAAAATGTTGAAAGAACAAACAAGTAAAACACAGTTTTACAGTGAAGAATATGGTGACAAAATATCCTCATTCACACTTTTCAAACGTTTCCTTTTCATTCACAAAAGTTCAGGGTATGTGTAGGACAACCTGATCACAACTGTCTGTATTTTTTTGCTCACTGTCCAAGTCCATTTTCCTAAGTCTCATTTAGTTTCTAACATGGAAACTCTACTACCCAACAATACATGAAAATTTGTGACCTGATTGCACTTTGAAAATCTTGAACTGCATGTCAATGAATCTCAATTTGTGAATGACTTTTGGGGCTGCACGGTGGCACTGGGGCCTTGTTTTGAGAATGTCCTAGGTTCAGTTCCATTGGGAATAGTTTCCAAAAATATGGTTGATTTTATTAACTGGTTTCTCTAAAATTGTCCTCAGATATGAGTGTGCATGGTTATATTTCCTTGCAATCTGTCCAAGGTGTATCCCACCCAATGACCACTAGAGAGTGGAACCACCTGTTTGTGACCTTACAAACACATGCAAGTGGATGATGGATGGTTGAATTACTTTTACTCTTGTTTGACTGTTTTGTATCAAAATCCTTTTCAGTGACCTTTATTTCTTTCACTGAAGCAGATATTTTGATTTTAAAGAACTCAATGGTAAAGCAATTACAGTAGAAAGAAAAAGTTAAATCCCAGAGTCAGGAAAAGCTTGTCTGGTCTGGGAAATCCTTTGACTCAGCACATTGGGAACTTCTTTGTGTCTGTGTTACCAAACAGAGAGTTTCTGACTTAACACTGAGCTGTATTACTGAGGAATATTAACTATGTTTTGAACTGCATACAAACACTGAATTGGACAGACACTGAGAACATTTTAGACATAAAACATTTATTAATAAAGCCATGAAATCTTGACATCAAAAAACAACTTTGGCACACAGTGTTAAATGTAGACCGGTCTCGAGTACTACAACACTTCTAGCTTAAATATAATATAGACCTTAGTTTCGAGAAACATAAAGCTTTTCATGTTGCATCCAATTATTTTTAAAAATGTATTTTGGCTTTACACGTTAAAGTTTTAAGTATGATCCATTGTCTGCCTAGTCATCAGTAAATATATTTTAGAAAGGATCAAAGTTATTTTTGCAATTTTACTGGAAAAAAAAATTTTTGGAAGCATTTTTAAACAGTATTAAAAATCTTAAAAATATTTACTGAATTATGAGTTGTGATTCAGATAACAAATGGTGCAGTACCTGAAATAATCGCCAGGGGGAATAAAAGGCCAGCATGAGTGTGTGGACCACTGCAATTACGGAAAGCGATGAAGTTTGTTGTTTACGCCTACAGCAGGTTGAAGATGGCCGCTGGAGACAACAGCGGCAGGCTTCCTTGCCTTAGTTTCTCCGGCCCGGGCCCTTTGGGGAACAGCCAGCCCAGCAACAGCGTTTTCTCAATGCCAGCATCCAACGGGGGAGCGGTCGGTGCAGCCGGGGGAGTACAAGGAACTGCGAGGCGACCCAACCCGCAGCTGGGGCCTGGCGGGGCAGACGGCAGCGGCGTTTCGAGCGGAGCTCCGCCGACTGCGCAGAACCCTCTGCAGCCGCCCGCTGCGGCGGGTGCTGCTTCTGCGGCAGCGGGAGCCATGGCCTCCCCGGCGTCCAATATGGTAAGCAGCGCAGCGTCGAATGCCTCCTCGGCCACCGCACCGAGCGCCACCCCAGCTGCAGCGTCCGTGCTAGTGTACAGAGAGCCGGTGTACAACTGGCAGGCGACAAAGAGCACCGTCAAGGAGAGGTTTGCGTTTCTCTTCAACAACGAGGTGCTGAGTGATGTTCATTTCTTGGTTGGCAAAGGTATGGGTGTTCAGAGAATACCAGCTCACAGGTAAGAGGATTAGCTTCAGCAGAAAGAAACGGTTAGAAAAGACCGAGCTGACCCCTCCTCCTGTTGTTGCTGTGGCGTGTCAGGTTTGTCCTGGCAGTGGGCAGCGCAGTGTTTGATGCCATGTTCAACGGTGGCATGGCGACCACTTCCACGGAAATTGAACTTCCTGATGTGGAACCAGCTGCTTTTTTGGCCCTGCTAAAGTAAGAAGTTTTTTTTATTTATTTTAATTTTTTTTAAATCTATGTTTTACTGCTAATTGCAGCAATGTCATCTGTTTCAGGTTCCTGTATTCTGATGAAGTCCAGATCGGGCCTGAGACTGTGATGACTACTCTGTATACAGCCAAAAAGTATGCGGTTCCTGCACTGGAGGCTCACTGTGTGGATTTCCTCAAGAAAAACCTCAGAGCAGACAATGCTTTCATGCTCCTTACACAGGTCGGCTTCCTTACATTAAGATTCAGGATCTACACATTTTTTAAGTGTGGATTTAAAAAATAAATCCACACTTAAATTTGGTTGAAGCGTTTTTTCATTCTGAATGAGAAAAGAGAACATGAAAAATGTTTTCTTTTTTTATTTCTAGGCTTTATTCTCATCAACTTTCATTCATGTGTTCATTGTCTATTATCTGTTGATCTATCAATGTATTTTTGTGGATTTGTTTGTCAGTCCCAGATACACGTCGGTAACCATGTATCTGTTTATCCATCCATAAATGACAATTTTATAGTGAACTTCTGCATTTACAATTCAGAATTTGCTGATAAATTAGAAGAATTTGACTATGAAGTCCTGGAATTTGGGAATAGTTTTATGTTCTTTAATATGTATTTCTCAAAATAAGTGCCCAAGTCAAAACATACAAATAAGACTGCAGATAAAACAGAGCCCTTGTAGGCCTCATTAAAGTTTTGGCAATGATCTGTTTGGTTTGTTTAACACAGATGTGTAATATACAAGTTTTTTGTTTTGTTTTGTTTGGTTGGTTTTTTTTGCTGTATGTTTTTATTGCTTAAAAATAAAGAGCAAACTCGGCTTCCCACAGGAGCATTCACTACATTGATGTTGCCTGAAAATCAGATGATGTTTTAAAAAGTCTGATAAGCTATCATGTTGTTTTAGGCTCGATTGTTTGATGAGCCGCAGCTTGCCAGCCTGTGTTTGGAGAACATTGACAAGAACACAGGAGATGCTCTTGCTGCCGAGGGGTTCACAGACATAGATCTGGGTAAAGACTCACTTTAAATTTTGTCATCATTGCTTCATGCTGCATTTAGTTATTACAGTGTTGTTTATAAACGTCACATTTATCTCCTTCAGATACTTTGGTGGCGGTGTTGGAGAGGGACACTTTAGGAGTAAGAGAGGTGCGTTTGTTTGGCGCTGCCGTTCGCTGGGCTGAGGCGGAGGCTCGCAGGCAGCAGCTGCAGCCCACTCCCGAGAACATGCGCAAAGTCCTGGGAAAATCTCTCACGCTCATCCGCTTCCCTCTCATGACCATAGAGGAGTTTGCAGCAGGTTAAGAAGAGCACAGTTGAACACCCATTAACCGCATCCGTTTACTTTCAATTCACTGCTCTGACGTTGAAGTCTGTTTTTGGTTCATGTCATTATCCTCCAGGTCCTGCCCAGTCTAATATTCTAACCGACAGAGAGGTGGTGAGTCTCTTCCTCCACTTTACAGTGAACCCAAAGCCTCGTGTCGATTTCATCGACCGTCCTCGCTGCTGCCTCCGCGGGAAGGAGTGCAGCATCACCCGTTTTGGCCAGGTGGAGAGCCGCTGGGGCTACAGCGGGACGAGCGACCGCATAAGGTGTGTTGAGATCAAGGCTGTCAGGCCTTACATTACCTTACGTTATGTAAAGAACTTTATCTAACGGATTGCCAGTGCTGTAGGCTGGTTGCGAGAAATGTCTTACTTATAAACCAATAACAATAAAACATTTCAGCATGAAATGCGATCATTTATTTTTGCATTTTTGAAGCTTATATTATTAGTGTGTGTCTATATATATAACTGTAAACTCTAAGAAGCTATTTTTTAAAATTATATCCACCTCACTTTGTTTTACAGGTTTTCTGTTAACAGAAGGATTTTTGTGGTTGGATTTGGACTTTATGGCTCCATACACGGACCTACAGACTACCAAGTCAATATACAGGTACCGGCCCAGTGTTTACAGGGTCTTTTAGAAATATTCATGCCTCATGCCTTGAGATTTGTTCATTTTGTTACATTAAAACTACAAAACTGTGTATAACTACAACACCTGGTAGCACATAATTTTTGGGTGAGAGAAAAATGTAATTGTAACAAAATGTGAAAAGGTTTATGTGATATAAATAATTTGATAAGGCACTGTACTTGTATGAGGCAAATCTTTGCATATTTTTAGTGGTTTTATGCGATCTTGGGTATTTGTGCTCCGTTCTAGATAATCCACACAGACAGCAACACAGTGTTGGGGCAGAATGACACAGGCTTCAGCTGTGATGGGTCAGCAAACACCTTCAGAGTCATGTTCAAAGAACCAGTCGAGATTCTACCCAACGTCAACTACACTGCCTGTGCCACACTGAAGGTCAGCAAGAAGAGAGACAGAGAGAAATGATTAATATGGGAAAGAACCCACAGATTTGGAAGTGTTTACTCATCTTGCTCTGTGTGTGTGTCTGACAGGGTCCAGACTCTCATTACGGGACCAAGGGAATGCGAAAGGTAACACATGAGTCATCCTCCACCGGCACAAAGACCTGTTTCACCTTCTGCTACGCGGCGGGCAACAACAACGGCACTTCAGTAGAAGACGGACAGATCCCAGAGGTCATCTTCTACACATAGTCACCTCAGACGTCCCAGCGATCTTCCATCAAATGTGACAACCCGACACCAGCGCAAGGCCACACCTCAGCAGCCATACTGGGGACTAATCTGTCAGACTTCAGTCTGTTCCCTCCTCACAGGGCGACTGCTAGCTGCACGGGAGGACAAATGGCTGGTAGAGGTAGATGATGTGGGTTGTTAGGCGAAACGAAGTCAGTCGTTTGACGTGCTGCCACCTCCCTTAGTGCTCTAGATTTATAAACCAGCTCCGAGAAGGATTGAGAGATGTTAGGGAGGGGGTCTCTCAGATTATTCACAGTATCTTTGTCACTGCTTCGGGTTGACAGCATAAAGCTTGACACTGAATTTTTCTTAAGCTGTAGGATTCTCCTCCTTCTGCTCCACCGCTTTAGCGCAAAGGAGACTCAACTGTATGAATGTACAGTTTATCAGATTTGCCAAGATAAAGTCCTTGTAGCGTTTTGTACAGAGTCGACTCTGCATCAACTGTAACTTCCACACACTGATGGACCTCATAGGCTTTCATGAAAACTTGTCAAATTTGAACCAAACTTCATAATAATGTCAAGAGTATGACTAAGGTGAGCGTTTTTCTGTTTTTTACTTAACAGTACAATCTGTGATATCTTGTGTCTTTGCTTGGTAGTTGCCTATACCCGGTATACATTGCACTTCTTGGCCTTGCCTTTGTTTATTTTGTTGCTCTATGGATGCACACTAACTCTTCAGATTTTTTTTAAGCTTTATTTTAAAAGTTGTGGGTGGAAGAGATTTTTTTTTTCTCTTGGTGCTGAAGTTGATGGGTTGTATATTAAAGTGGCATTTATTAACATTATATATGTAACTTGAAATAAATGGAAATTAAATGAGAAAAAAACGATGTGTAGCTTTTTTTTAATAACAGCTTATTGAAATGGGATGGGATTAACCACTACCATGTGCAATCAGTTGGATAGAAATACCAAAATTATAGACTGAGTCAGAATTCGCATTATTTATTTATTTTTAACTTAATATCAGGTGTTTTTTTTTTCTCTTTCCTGAAGCTTCTTACAATTTCAAATTAATTTAGCAATTTCTTTCATCCAGAACTGGTTTGATTTTTTTATTTTTTTTTTAGTTTATCCCACAAACAGGGTTTTGTGGTCAAAGTTTATTCCCAAAAACATTAGCTTTGTTAGTAAGCATCTCTAACTCACTTGGGGGACTTTCCTTTAGGAAGGCCTATTCTAAACTTTAACTTCCTGGCTTTAACTTCACAATGCCATGTGTGTTTTACTTTTTTTTTTTTTTTTTTTACAAATCAACCTCGCTACATTTTGTAGTTCACAGTTATGATTAGGCTTTCTGCCTTGTTCCTTCAAATCGGATGATGGTCATTAAGATAAAAACTTTTGGTCCATAATATACTAAAGTTTTTTATTTTTTATTTTTATTTTTTATCTCTAAGTGCAATTGCGAACTGCAATTTGGCTTTTAATTTTGAAGTTATTGCTTCTTTCTCTCTGAGTGGTGGTCAAGGATTTGTTTCACTACGAATAAGTAAATAACTTTTCCACATCCAGCCAGCATCAATATGCTTTTGCCATCAACATGGCCATTTTGCACCAACAATGCTTATTTTTTTATACAGTCTCTGAATATATGACCTTGGTATTTTACAATTGCACCCAGGGACAATTGAAGCTTGTGGAGGTTCAATATTATTGAACAAGAGTAAATTCTCAATCAAAATCAATGCTTTGTATTGGCTTGAAAATGCAATATTCTAAAAGTGCTGTCAAATATGGTCTATGATAATAATGTGATTGCGTTAGATTTCACTCACATGGGTTTTCCTTTACCAATATAAAGAATATTTTGCCATTAATGTCATAGAATGTAAATAAATAATAATAAAAAAAACTAAACTAACATTTTAAAGCGTATCAATCATGGTTTCTGTGACAGAGGGATCATGAGCTTGATGCTGTCCTGCCTTATTACAGAGAGCCTCAAACCAAATAGCTTTGTATTATAATCATGATCCAATTGGAGTGTAACTGAATTTGAATGTCTTTCTAATTGGTCTGATTTGATTGTGCAGTGTATTCCTGTATATAAATTGGATCTGTTTGCCTTCAGATGACAGTTGTTGTAAATTGTGACTATATAAATAACTAAACTGAAAGTAGCTGGCATTTTCTGTCAGACATTTGAGGGATGGGAGGATCTGTTACACACCATCTGTGATAGGGAGAATTTCAACTTTTTTTTTTTTTAAGTTGAAAAAAAAACCTGATAAATCAGTTAGATCTGATTTATCTGATCTAAAGGAAATGAGAAGTGGGAATCGTGTAGTACAAGGCTACATAAACGTCTGATGAAATCTGGGTAACTCATTAAATCTTAAAAAGTTGAATAATAAGATTACTCACTGTTCATTCATTACTTTAGACCTTCTTTATCAGTAGAAACCAACTGAAATAGTTCAAATTAAAACAACTTGTGTTCCACCTGCGCTCAGACACAATGCAGCCTCTCCTTCACTGTGGAGAGGCTGTTAGTTTAGTTTTTTTTTAAATTTGTTTACATTCTATGACATTAATGGCAAAATATTCTTTATATTGGCAGCCTCTCCTTCATTGTAAAAGGCAGAAAACACTGAAAATAGGCCAAGATTTTTAAAAGTTGGTCAGTTAAATTGCTGAAAGTGTGCCAAGAACAAAATCTCACATCGCAGCAACAGCAGATGTTGGGAATCGGGTTTATTTATGGACTCTAATCATTTAAAAATATTTCAATCGTGACTCAGATGCGATAGTTGGGATCAAATCTTTTCCCATTTTTTATGTATTTTTTTTAAGTTTAGGAGAGAACAGAATCTCAGGAGTCACATTTTTCTTATTTTATTTATTTTATTTCATTACATCCACTGAACAAAAGCTCCTGTTCAGTCGGTTTTACTTCTGTAACACTTTTTTTGTGGTTTCTGTGGTTTACATCTGGCCATGATCCATTTATAAGCATTATTGCAGCAGTATCACAGTGCACTGTACAGGCCCATCCAAGCAGATACATGGAAGGAAAGGAGGGGTGAAGTAAAATAACCAAATAAATGAGGAATAACTGCCTTGATCCAATTGTTTTCTAAAACCCTCACCCTAGGCACTTGGTGTACAGTAGCTGTGAAATGACGAGAAAAAAAACCAGCATCACTGCTCCCACTACCTTACAGCTAAAGCTTTGATCTGCTCTGGGCTCCAGGTTAAAAATAAACTAACTTTGTGATGAATCTTTAAGCCTGTGCAGTGGTTTTTAAAGTGCCCATGGGGTGGGGTTTTGTGTTGATTTGGTATTTTATAATCCAGAAGTCGGGAGTTTACAATTTGTCCAAGTAGTTGTCGAGGGCCGGTATGCCCTCCTTCAGACCTTTGCGTTTCCTAATTTCACTGACGACTTGGAAGGGTCTACTGGTAACGTCGCTGGGATCACCCGGGAGGATCTGCCAGTGGTCAAACACACACTGAGGAAAGGCCTGGCCACCAGTGTTACTGCGCAGGTCAGCTGTGAAACCTGAAGAAGGAAAAACACATAGAAAAAATTTGTTTTTAATAATAAAAGTACTTTTATTGTACAGTTATATGATATTTATCATAAGAGAAACTCTTGCTATGTATCTGTAGATATGTAGCAGTACTTCGCAAATATATTCACACTCCTTGATTTTTTTTTTCACATTTTTTTTCAACCAGCTTTAGTGTATATTATTAGGTGTGTATGTGATTGACTGAGCAACAAATAATTGCAAAGTAGAAAGAAAATGACAAGTTGTTTGAAAGTTGTAAAAATAAAAATATGAAAAGTGAAGCTGGAATTTGAATTTGGGTCCCCTTGAGGTAACACTATGAAGAAACATTTTTTTCTACCTGTTTTACATACCTAAAACACTGTGAACCGTGTGTCATAGTTGGGTTGCTGTGTTCATACCAGGATGAAGCACTGAGTTCCTTTATATCCAAATATAGTACCTTGCATGTGTAACACGTGGAATTTAGCTAGCAATTTAGTGAACTTGAATTTATTTAGGTGTAATTTAGAGGAACTCTGGTTGCAATGCCACAAAATGTGAAAAAAAACTCACATTTACTATCACTGAGCTCAGATTCAATGCAATCTTGAGGGAGGATTTAATAAAAGCGACCTACCAAAGGATTCATTGACTGGCAGGTATGCTTTCACCACAAACATGGGAGTTCCCATAACTTGGGATTCCTCAAAGACGTGTCCACGCTTTTTGTTTAACACACCGTAGATCCCACCGACCACCTGCTCTGGGCACTGCATGGAGAAAAGGCACAGAAACAAGCGTACTATTGTTAAAGTGCAAAAATACACAACCTCTCAAGCCCGTCTAAAAATAAAAACAATATGAACATGTCAGCTGTGAAATACAAGGTGTATTTATTATTGCAATTGCACTTATTCTATTCATATCTTCCATTATCAGACATTACTGTTGTACATATTTGTTGTAAGCTGTGGGGAAAAAAAGAGGCATTTTCCAAAATAATCTACCTAAGCTGGACTTTGAATGCATCCATAACATTGGTATTAAGTAGTTAACAGAAAGCAAAACATATTGAAGTTTCTTAAAAGAAACCGGGACATCCATAGTCTTTTTTTGTTGATCCCATTTAGGAGACAACTACGAGAAGACTGACTGAAATGCCTTTGACCCTCTAACAGATGTAACAAACCCTTACATCCTACCTAGCACCAGTAGTTGACTCTTACAGCTTCTTTGTCAACTCGTGTGTTTTTCTGAATGCTTTTAGAGCTGATCTGAATCCTATCTCCATACCTGTATCTCCACAAGGTAAACCGGCTCCATGAGGCGAGGCTGGGCTGTGAGCTGGCAGGCGTACAGGACCTTGCGAGCGGTAGGAATAATCTGACCTCCACCGCGGTGAATAGCATCTGTGTGTAGCGTGACATCATGGATGTCAAATCGGATTGCGCGCATATTTTCTTCACATAGTGCGCCCTAAGAGGTGAGAATGTCAGTGATTACCACATAACAAATTACATACAGCAGAACTATAATTAAACAGAAGAGACGACGACAGGTCTGCACCTCTTTGGTTGCCCACTGGAAACCAGCCACCATGCTGTCCTTGATCTCATTGAGGTACTGGACTCCCTTTGTGATGTCTATCAGCAGATTGGGCCCGGTTCCATCGGGACCAAAACACCAGATCTTCCTGGCCTCTGTCACCTCCCACTCGTATTTTTCAGCGAGGTAGCGTGCGCGAGCTTTGAGCTCCTGCCGAGAGGTGACCTCCCCTTTCTCGATGTCTTCGGCCAGGCCGTCCGGAAACGGACGGGACTTCATGAAGAGACGATTGTGCTTGTTGGGTGACTTAGACAAACACATCTGATCTGACTCCTCTGTCACTGTCTCTCGGTAAGACACCACCGGATCGGATTTCTAAAACAGAGGAAAGGAGGAGGATCAGAGCATGTGTGGAGGTGCAACTGTATGACGACCAAATGAGGATATTGAAGAGTCTATAGGTCAGGGGAGTCAAACTCATTTTCACTTTGGACCAGGTCGAGATCACGCATGTTCTCAAGAGCCAGTTGTGCTAGAATATCTTGATAAAAGCCATTAACAAACTGTTAAAATATTAATAAATAGATGTCTCTGCATTTGATAACTTTTTCTTAAAATTAAATAAAATTTAACTTGTTCTCACATTGATCAGTCCCTCCAGGATTTCACAGTTGTTTTTCTGCTTTTTTGCAATCAAAATCACAGATTTTGTGGTGCTAATTTTGAAAGAAATACAAGGAATATTACAATATTTTACTTATGTATGACAGCAAATGTGACTTTTGTTACTCACCGTATCGATCACTGACTATAACTTGACATCAAGTAAAAATGAGGCCACAACAGTAAAAGTAAGAAATACTGCCACCTGCATGTGGGAGTTAGAAGTCACTTATTCTACCCAATGTTTTTGACCATTTTTGCAGAAAATTTGCAATAAACTCACAGTGATGCAGTAACACAACCAAACACAGGTCGTTTTTGCGTGAATTTCTGTGATTGTGGAATCGCAAAAAACTGCAGGAACTGTTCCATTTAATTTGATAAGTGGAGTCTAGAGGGCCACATAATAAGCTATGGCAGGCCGGATTTAGCCGGGCCTTGAGCGATATAGGTTATGCTAATTTCCATGTAGACAGTGTTTTGTGGAAATTGTTGAAAGAAACTTGCCTGAACCTTCAAAAATATTTGTATACTTTTATATGATAGAGCTAGGTTATGTAAACTTAAGAGTAGGTGTATATAATCTTTAGTTACTCTAATCAAATGTAAGATTTTTAAAATATGCTGTTTTAAATAATTTGTCACTGTGTTTTGTCTCAATGGATCATCATCTTTCAACCAACATCCAGCATTCCTTCTCTGACTTCCTGAGCACCAACTCATTATCCCAGAAAAAAAAATCTTCTCCATCCACCTTGAGTGGAATGCAGGCATGGTCCTCCTCCAGGTCTTTGAGGCAGATTTCCAGGTGCAGCTCTCCCGCTCCGGCGATGATGTGCTCTCCGGACTCCTCGATGATGCACTGCACCATGGGGTCTGATTTGGCCAGGCGCTTCAACCCCTCCACCAGTTTGGGCAAGTCGGCTGGGTTCTTGGCCTCCACGGCGACTCTGACCACGGGGCTCACACTGAACTTCATTACCCTCATGTTGTGGGCCTGAGGACAAGAGTCATCAGTATTTCTATGTTGTTATAACAGGAAGCTAATATTTGCTACAATGTTTACACAAAGCATAAAGAAAAAAAAATTCTACCTGTTCAAAGGTGGTAATGGTCCCAGTCTTAACCAGGAACTGGTCAACTCCAACTAGACCCACAATGTTGCCACATGGAACATCTTCAATCGGCTCCACATACCGACCCATCATCAGAATAGTTCTGCACAAGGAAGAAAGCAAAAGAATCAGCCAGCATTTATTTAACAGAGCCATAATACAATAATGCAATAATACTCATAAGTCCTAAACTTTTTGGCATTTTCCTGTTATAGAAGCTTGTAAGAAGTTTACATAAAATGGAAGGATAATTATAACAGATTTTTAACAAATAAAAACCAGAAAATGCTTTTAGAACAATTTTTTTTTTACAGCTATCAGCTGAAAGTCTACCCATTCTGCTTTCCAAAAGAGATCAATCTCTGCCAGGTTTAATACACAGCATCTATCAAAAGCAGTGTTTAAGTCTGGCTACAGAGTCACAATTGAATTTCAGTCTGGACTTTGACTGGACCGTTGCTTTGAGCTACTATTCTAATGTAGCTCTGATTGCATGTTTTGGATTAAAGGTAAAGGTAATTTTATTTATGTGGCACATTTTCAGCAACAAGACAAGGTTGTTGAATCTCTGGCACAGCTTCCCTGTCTCTGTTAAAGAAACTCAAGATTATTTTAAGGATAAAAAGGTATGAGTGCCAGGACATTGTCACATTTTAATGTAATTTATTTTTTTAATTTTCTTCCATGTTAGTTTGGAACTACTTTTCGTAGTTAATTACAAGCCTATGAACGATTTTGCCAGGCTGTGTATTTTTAAAATTTTTTTGCAAGAACATTCTTACCTCTGGATCGGTTTAATGTACAGGTCTTCCTTTTTCCCGGGTGTGAAGTTTGGCCCCATGATTCGCACCTTCAGGCCTGTGGACACGCAGCCAGAAAACACGCGTCCAAAGGCGTAGAAACGCCCCTTATCGCTTGTCGGGACCATCTTGGAAATATACATCATCAGAGGAGCCTTGGAATCACAGCTCTTGATACCTGACAAAAGAGTTGAGACATGAGAGTCCAAATCTGATGAAGTCAAAGTAAAATGTAGTTAATTATTGAAGCACTATGAAGCATTTAAAATGGTTCTTATTGAATGATGTCAATGTCTGACCCATGGCAGCCTCATCGTCTCCCGGTCCTTCGTAGAGCAGCTCGCAGCGGTACTTCTGTGCCGTGACAGGAGAGGGCAGATGAATGGTGATCATCTGGAGCAAGGCTTCTCCAGCAGGAAGCCAGCGGCGCATCACCGCCTTCAGCAAAGGCTTCCCTTCCTTCTCCTTGTCCTCAGTGTCCAACTTGACATCCAGCTTGTCGATTAGCTTGGCTGTTTCGTCCTTTTTGAAATTCATGATGGCATCGAACACCTGGAATTGAAAACAACGACTAAGGAATTCACGTTTGCTGATGCATTTAGCCTCTGAAAATCTCAAACCTGCTTAATTTTCACCTTGAAAATTGGATCCAAAACAAGCTGGCTAAAGGTTCGAGGATATTTCTGACCGTCAGGACCAGAGGCCGTCTTACTGAATTTGCCTGCAGATGGGTCAAAATATCTAGAAAAGAACAAAGCAATCAAACACCAGATCAAAACATTAGAAAGTATTCAGATCTAGTTAAGGATACTACTAAAACATCTTCTCTCTCAAGTACATCTCCTTGTACTTGAGAGAGCTCGATGCAATCTAATGAGCGTCATCACGAGATAAATAACTTTTTCAAACAAACTTCTCAATGTAAATCCTAATGTATCAATGCAGGCATTGATACAACTCAGGTCAATAACATGAGTTCAGCATTTATTTTATTCTTTAACTTTTGTCATAATTTTGGTAACATAAACTCTAAGAAGGGAAAAAAGTGACCTGATGATCAAGACTTCTGTAAAAGATTACAAAAGCATCCTGCACCTCGGACAGCTTAACTCGTTCTATCATAATGGTTTACTCTGTAAGTCTGCTCTTATTTTTTTTTTTACCTGTCTCCCCACAGCTTCTTCATCATGTCCTCCACTTTCTTACACCTCTCTGCTGGCCCCTTCTGAGTGGCTCCTTTCGCTGCAAATTTAGCGACGTACATCTCAGCGAACTGCTTCAATGTGAAGGCCCAGCCGTGGAGGCCGGAGCCGAATCCAACTGTTCCGATAACGGGGTCAATCTGACGAAAGGAATTAGAAGATTTTTACCATTAACTTTTTTTTTTTTTTTTTAATGAAAGAAGTATGTTGCTGTGGCAGCTGTGAACTGGCTTCACCATAATGTTCCCCATGGGTCCCCCTTCATCTTCTCCGTAGGTGGAGATGATGACGTTGACGTTCTCCACGATGCGCTGAAACGTCTGGTAGAGCTCGTCTGGCTCCAGCTGCAGCTCCAGCAGGGCCCGGTCCATCTTGTTCATCATCAGGACCGGCTTGATGCGTTCGGCGATGGCCTGCCGCAGTACGGTCTCAGTCTGGACGCACACACCTGTCCAGAGAGGTGAGAGAGGTGACTCTCTGCCTGCAGGCGGAGCATTAAAGAGCAGGTCACAGTTCACGTGATTACCTGAGACACAGTCCACCACCACCAGGGCGCCATCTGTGACTCTGAGGGCAGCAGTGACCTCAGAAGAGAAATCAACGTGACCCGGGGAATCAATCAGGTTGATGAGGAAGCCGCTGCCGTCTTTACTCTGCTTGATGAACGCCAAGTCGTTCTCTTCAAGCTCGTAGTACAAGGAGATCGCCCTGAGAGAGAAATAACGCCAGACACATTCATTGTACACTTAGGTCATTTTAGCTAAAAACTCAAGCTAAAGCACCTTTAAACACTTCAGCTTAATCCAAGACAGATGGATTTAAGAATCTGACAGAAGGTGGACTATACTCTGGATAAATTGGAAACAGATCGAACGGTGGGAGCAAGAGAATATTTGATCCATAGGGATTTTATTTATTTGTTTACTTAGAAAGGAATGATCTTTCTCAAATGTAACAGTGTCCTTTCAGTGTAAAGAGTATCAACAAAAAAAATCCAGAATCAATCTCATTGCATAAAAGTTAACATTGATTTGCCCGTCATCAAGTGACATAAATATCTGATCCCCTTTGTAGAAATACGGCTTCTGCAAACTGGTCAGGTGCCAAAGGAGCACCGAGGATGATTGAATGAGTTGAAGGTTAGCGCAAACTATGCACAACAGCAAACTGTCTCTTCCAGAGAATTATGCTTTTTATTCGGGGTACTTTTAACAAAAGGACTGATGCTTCAACATGTAACAAGAAGCTTAATGTGCTACAGGACAGTTGCTTTGTTTTGTTCTTTTGCACGTTCAACCCATGTGTAACGAAACACGCTGCATTTGGAAATGTAGGCAGGCTTTTAGGAATCTCAGTCTTAAGGTTGATCTCCACACTGAAAGGCATTTTTTAGAAAGTAGTCCAACAAGGACTTTTGCTTTTTGAGCTTGCAGCGTTATTCCACCCAACACAAAGACAAAGAAAATAAAACGTTGCTACCCATTTGCACTGAATGACTTATTAATGGATGATATTTCATTGTGTTGCATTTTAACCTGAGTTATGTCTGTCATTTTCATTGTTTAGTGGAATCATTCATGATTTAAGTCATGTTTGGAGCCACAGAGCTGTGTCCAGGCACACATACGTCGATTTAATAGTGATGCAGCGCTCCTGCTCGTCTTTGCGTGTGTCCGTAAAGCGGGTCTCCCCGGCCCGGGCTGAGGCTATGATCCCAGCCTTGGACACCAGCGAGTCGGTCAGCGTGGACTTCCCGTGATCCACATGGGCGATCACGGACATGTTCCTGATGTTGGACTTTTTGTCCATGATGGCCCGGATCTGATCCACAGTGAAGTTCACCTGTGGGGAGTGGGTTACATGTCACACGTTGCAATCATTTACGCACAACCAGCAGCAGAGGTTCACTTTATTCATCGTATGTTTCTATTTATGTCGCGTAGTCACAGCGTGCACAGCCGCTCCAGGCAGAGTTATAAAAAGAAAGACATGTCTGAAACTGAACCTAGGAGGAAAGAAGTGGTGGTGGTGGAGGTGGAGGGTGCGGATTTTGCCTTATGGCTGAAGCAACGAATCAGGAATTACTGAGTCACTATCCACATGCTGCAGCCGAATGGGTCGAGCTGGACCTCTTTCTCTGCTCTAGAGCTTACTACTGCTTTAAAATGTTTACCCGAAGAAGCATACAAGCCGTTACTGATACCAAGAAAACTATAAAATAGAGTTTGAAAATATCATATTACAAAAACAGACTGTTCCTACTACTGAGTTTGCACTAATGATCATATATTCCATGTAGAAGGATGGATTTCCTAGATCCCAAGGTATGTCATGGTATTTGTAATAGGCTTACCTTACAGTTTAAGAGGACTAAAAGCAAAAATAGTCCCACAGATAATAGTAGAAATAAAAGTACTAATGTCTATGGGACTAAAGAAGCCTTAGTTTGATACTTCATTACCAGTTTATCTTATGGTTTGGAAAGATTACAGGCAAAAACAAACAAACAAACCAATTAAAAAACCAAGAATAAAATTAAATTAAATTACAAAATCAAATCATCGCAGTGGATATTCATAGAAATTACAAGTCATATCTTGGCACAAAATATGAGTTGCCAGGTTTATATCACAGTTGAGTATCATGGGCAATAAATAAACAAATAATGAAACAAATAAAATAAACTATGGATCTTGAAATGGAAGCCTTAATTAAATCAAATGTATTACTTAACCAGTTTGTCTCACAACTTTGAAGTATTATAGATTAAAAAATAAAATAAAATAAAATACAGAGATGAACGCAAGAATCCTTATTTTGATATGCAATATTTCTTGATATTTCTTAATTTAGAGTGAAATTTGTACAAATAATGAAGTCTGACCCAGATCTAGTCTAAAAAAATGACTCCACAAATATATGATATCCTGCTTATTAAACACAACAAAGCACATCTACATGATTATAACTAATGATTAGATAGATACAACGTTGTGTATCTCTCCAGACGACGTCTTGCTTTCGGCCTATATGTAATTTCATATTTTAACGCGATCACATTAAACAGAGTGACGCAGTCTCCTTTAATCCACAGTAATTCCTTAATTCAGTAAACCCACGATTCGCCACACGTTTCACGGACATGTCAGCTGCGTGTGTTTCCCCTTTCTCCACCGCCCGGCAGCCTTTCTGCAGTCCTGTCCGATATTAAAGGCTTTGCGGTGGACGTCACAGAGAGGCTGAGCAGGGCCGCGCAGTAAAGGCCACAGCCCTGCTTTATCAGCCGGCTGCTGCGCATGTTGCAAGCGAGCGCAGCCCGAGCCCTTATCTGGTCACACAACACCACCAAGACCCCCGGCATCCATTTCCCACACCTGACAGGCTCCATCCAGGGCGGCTTGTTGCGCTGTCACCGTTATAACCACGCGTGAAGGTTATTCCGTGGAGCCGCTCACAAACAGGCTTTCGCGTCTAAATAATTATAAACGCAGGCTTTATAAAATTAATTCATTAAATAAATAAAAGCCCGTTTTATACTCACCATGTTGGATTTTGGTCGTGGATCCTAGTATGTGACGGTTTATCGCAGCAGACACTGCCTATGAGGACAGGCAGTCCCGGTGGCGTGAGAGAAGAGACCGGGCTGCTGCTGCGGCTGTCGTTTTCAAGTGCAGGTGAGAAGCCGTGGCGGCAGGGGGCGCTGCTGCACGGAGGTCCCAGCTCGGATCAGGTTTCTGTGTGCAGTTGACTGGGTTGACAGTCTCCGTTTGTTTATCCTGTTTAAAAGAAAAAATATCAACTTTTTTCTTTCACGTCTTTTCAAAAGAAAAGTTAGAAAAAAAAAATCTTCAAAGTGTGACTTGCAGTGTTTGTTTTCTGCCACACATAGCAAGCTGCAAGCAAAGTTTAATTTTAGTCTCATTTGACCAAAACACCATATTCTACATGTTTGCTTCATGTCCTGTCTTATAGCCAAATTTCCATAAAGGCCAGATTTTTTTTCTTTAACTCTGTCGCCTAAACAGAGTTTTAAAAAAGCACCTAAAGGACTTTGAATTGCCTTGTTGCTGAAAATGTGCTACATAAATAAAATGATCTTACCTTACCTTACCTAAACCTAACTACAGATTGGTACAAGACTAAGACTAAGGAGGGAGAGAAGGATTTACAAATTATAAATGTACAAAATTACAAATCTTTCTCTCCTCCTTAGTTTTCAGATTTCTCCATAAATCTAGCCTTTATGGAAAATGACAAGTGAACCTTCAAGTATATGTGAATTTCTGGCCATAAATTAGCAAAAATGTGAGATTTATGCCATTTTCGCATTTAAACCTTAATTAGTTAGAGGGACATCTGATTAATACATAGATATTGCTTTATTTATAAATACACTATATATTCATATTCAAGGCGTCTCTATATGGGGTTGAAGAATTACAGTGACTACATCTTGAAAAAATGACCAATAGTAATGGACAATTTAATGCCTGAGACAGGAAATTGTGTTTTTCTGATGCGTAACTCTGTTCTTATCGCAGAGGAATATGCATACATATAATACATTTTCATAAAAAAAATTTAAAATGTCAAAGTCCAATTCTCATAGAATGACCCTTATACTTCACTATACAGGTTGGTTAGGCAGAGAGATGGTAATGCAAAGCCGCTGCTGCTCTGAATCGATAGTCAGCTGAGGTGGAGTCTGATCAAACTGAATCCTTATTGCCTCCTTTGGAGTTCAGTGACATTTGTGGGAGAAAACTTCGCCCCACTCTTCAACACCAATTAAAGAGAAAAGGTAAAGGATGGAAGAAAATTACTGCAGATAAAATTATGCAATCTATACATTGGTAAAGTGGAAGTAAACATTGAACTAGATGGATGAATTTGAGCTAAAACACATACTACACTACTACACACCCCATGTTGCAGCATAAACCCAGGGCCCTCTTGAAAATGAGATCCGGATCTCAACGGGTTAACCTGGTTAAATAAAGGAAATAAAACAACAAAAAAACAAACAAACAAAAAAAAACCCCCACAATCCCTTGTAGAAAAATGTTCTGACGAACAAGAATAGACTAAAGTACAACAGTCAGCATGAAGATAAGCTATAGTGTCGTCGTGGTCACTTATTACTAACTTATATTTTATTCAGGAGTTATTCATTATTTATTGGCTGCCTTTGAAGGGAACGTAACACATTTAGCCATGAGCAGAAGCACAACGTTGCATGAAAGAGGCTCCATGTTGGCCATAATTATGAACCATACGTCATGTAATGACCTTTATTTTTCAAGTTGAAGTGTTTATAAGGGCATTGTGTTGCACATGTGCTCTAAAGTATTTTTTAATTATTTTCTATTTTTGCTTTTTGTAATACTAGGAAATACGTTTTAATTTCAAATTAAGCTTGGAACTATTTGTGTGCTTGAAGAACTCATTAATGAGGGCTGGTAGTTTTCTATTCTGTCTGTTTTATACTGCACTGTGAAGCAGCTGCAGATGCTGTGAGAGTTTCCCACCAGCAGAGGGCAGAGCAGAACAAAACATCTCAGAGGTTCCCGAAGAGAAACTGGATGCACAGCACATATTAACATTGTTTTATATTTCTTGGAGAATATTCTGAACTGGATTAAGGTCTGGACTTTGACTATGCCCTTCTAACACATACATGTTTTGTGTTAAACTATTTCAACTAAGTTCTGGCTTTAAGTGTTGGGTCGTCATGCAGCTGGAAGGTCAACATGAAACCCCTGCTCAAGTCTTTCAGAGCCTTTCGCAAATTTTCCTCCATTGATTTTGCATTGACCAAATAGGTCAAAAATATCTATTTGGTCTCATCTAAAGAGGTTTAAGGTAAACTAAATCTCTTTAGGACTAAATGTGTTGGGTTAAAATACACAGACTCTATTGACTGTTCAAGGCTCTGGATTTTATCTAGGGGTGTCAGAATAAAGAGGACGTGATACATATGGTATACACTTCAAATATGTCTTTATAATTACCACCTGGTTAGTGTAAATTTAAATTAATGTAAATTTACAGTTCTAATGCGACAAACTGTGCCAAAGTTCAAGGAGTGGGAATGTTTTGGCAAGGCATTACATCAAATTCAAGTGTTATTGCTTGTGGTTTTATTAGATTTTACAAATAAAAACCACACAAGACTCGAAAAACATGATTTATCCACACACCTTTTTATTGCAAAAGGGAGCACAAAGTATATTAAGTTTCTGTTTTGAACAAATAACCAACCAGTATGTGGCCATTCTGACCAGTGCAGCTGGGTTTCTTTTTACCCCTCTGCAATATCAGCGCACACTGGATCACGCCTTCTACTTGTGCAGCTGACTTACCAGCAGAATGATTCATGAAGCCAAAGCCATGGGTTTGCAGGTGTACTCTTTCATTCCAGATGATGAAGACAGATTAGTCATTATCAAACGGAGTGGCACATTTGTGAGAAAGCGTAGCAAATATTGCTATATTTATGCACAGCTGGTGGCACTTAAAATGTCATGCTGCTGCTGCTTTAAGTGCAAACAAACGTTCAAACGAGCTCCAAAATGAGACAAAATCTCCAGTCATCACACGAGATGAAAGGATTAAGCTGAGCAAAAAAAAAAAAAAAAACCCGTTAAAAGAGATTTAAAAAGAGGTTCACACTGTGTCCAAGTAAGGTAAATTAATAATAGCTCCGTTATAAAGCAGTGTGTTGTTTCTCCTGACTGTAATTTCGTTTTTCTTCAGTCTCATTTGTAAACATTTATAGAGCCTAATATTGATAACCCTCAAACCTCTTTACCTTTTATCATTAGTACATTTCATTTGGATTTTACAAAGCAATGCTGAAGAAAAGCCTCCCAACAGACTGATGCTGCCCTTGCCGTGATTCACATGAGGATTGTTTGTGAAGTTGGATGTGCAGTTCTAGTCATTCTCCATGCGAAGCATTTTGCATACAGGTCAGACTTTGTTTTAGTCTTATCTGACCAGAGCACCATCTGCCACAGGTTTGCTGGGCGTCCTGCATAGTTTGTGGCAGGCTGTAAGTTCACACCTTTTATGACTTTCAACAGTGACTTTTCTTTTGCTAAATTTGGCCAGATTTGTAGAAATACTTTGCTTTCCTCTCTGTGTTTGTGGTGTAAAGAGCATAAAAAAATAAAAATACATAGAAAACAGTGCAACCATTGGACGTCCACTTGCTCGTGCATCTACAGCCCAAGTAGTCATGAAACATCTTGGAGAGTTCAGAGATCAGAACTCCATCTGGTCCTTGAGATGTTGTGACAGAAATTTCAGAACATTTCCTTTCCTCCAAATCTCAAAACCCATAGGTGGTGACCTGTCTAGCTGCCGGTGTTTGCTGATGATGATTGATTGCGTTCTTTCAGGGCGAAGACACTTCTAGTTACCAGCTGGCAGCTTATATGGCTTTCAGGATTTGACAATGGTGCAAGAATGAATGCCCCATCGCAATGAAATAGCTCCAAGGATTGTAAGTTCACTTTCCTTGTAGCTGCTGCCTTTCCATGGAAAAATTGAGCCGAGCTTTGGCAGAAATTTTATAAAACGCATGTTTGCTTTTTCTCTACCCAGCCTCTTGGTCCAATCTTGTATTTGCTTCTTGCTACTATCTTCAGTCATTCTGCAGACTCATTACTACTTGAGAGATGCTCTCTCCTTAACCTGTGACAAGTGTTGGGTACAATACTGCTTCTCTGGTTCAGACCGACCCATTTATAGTTTTGCACACAGACTGAGTGATTGTAGTCACCTGTAGTCAAACAGTGACAGAAATATAACATTTTTGTGTAATGAAGATAGGCATTGAAAGACTTATTTTAGTATTCAATAGTCACAGAGGCAGGAATCATGTGCCCTTTGCAATCTAAAGATATGAAGGACATTATAAATCAAATATATTATTAATATTATTATTACATAAATGTTTAATAAAAAGGGGCATGAGACAGTAGCCTTGGAGAATCTCTCATTTGATTTGTGTTCACTCAGATTTATAATTTCCAAATGACTCAGAAAAGTCCCATACTGCCAAATAAGATCTGAACCAAATTTGTTTACAGCATCTGTAATATATAAGTTGCAACACCAATAGAAAAGCATCTTTTAAGCAACTTGTGGGCACCATAAATTTCTTTCAAAAATACAGCATTCAATGATTTAAAATAATCTGAACTCTGGAGGCACAAATAAGATGTTTTATTAATATTGTCACTGAAATATAAATCTATCCTTTTAAACTCCTGAACATAGATGTGAATTCTCTTTCTAGAAAAGTCTATAAAATTAGTCTGTGTTGAGGAGGAAACATGCCATGTCTGAAAGGCTGCATTAACAGCTACGGCTTTTTAAACCTTGAAGGCTGCAGACAGTTGACCAGACAACACGCTGTTTCTGTATTGACTGCAGGTTCAGGCTGGTGGGCACAGAAGACAATAGGATTATAGCGAGAGAATGTCTACAAAACAGATTCTGCTATGCTAAATGTTGTGCTATATCTCTGCTGCATAAGATAAGAACCAGCTTCCATGCATCTTGTTTTCATGATTGATGCCTGGATGCTGTGCTGACCTTGCATGTAAAAAAATTATAATTTTTTGAGGTTTATGTGGAATACTATAGAGTCATATTCAATAAGTTGGAATATTGTTGAAAAGTTAATTTATTTGAGTAACTAAATACATTAGGTGCAACACATCATATAGATTAATTACACGTAGACAGATATTTTTAATCCTTTACTTTTGATGATAATGGTGATATTTCATTTAATGCATTCTACATAACTTAGATCACTATTTTTGTTTTGTTAAATATTGAGTGTTTAGTTTATTGTTAAAGAGTCAGTGGTATGCAAGATTGACTTTTTTGAGCTTTTCATCATGCTATGATGTTATTCCTTCATCAAAAACATCAAGCGCTGTAGTGATGACTTCCTGAAAGTGGAGTTTCAGAAAGAGCAGGAGTTTTTAAAGAGTCCAATTTTAAGGTGTTAAATTATGAAGTTACATTTCTTTGAAGTCATATTTAATGTATGTAACAACTGAAGGTAACATAGTTAACTTGATTGTAATGTAAAATACATAATACTGCCCCTATAATAAAGAAGGAAAGTAGGAAAGACAGTAAGAAAGATATAAAGAAAAGCAGAAAAAAAGAAAGAAATGTGAAGATGAAGTAATGTGAATAATTTTCCATCATTACCTCGTTATTCTCCTAATAAACCATTCTTTTAAATCTCGCCTTGTATCCTCCATGACGTCTTGGAAATCATTACTTTCAGATCCTAACATGAATAAGAAAACTCACCTGGAATACTCATCTCACTGTACAATCCTACCTCACCTGCTTCACACCGCATGATTACCCTCCTGCTTCAACCGCGAGAACCTCGAAACCACTTCACTCCTCCTGCCGACCAAACATCAACAGACAAACAAGACCCACCAAAAGGTGCATTTATTAGTTTACAATCCTCTTCCTCACCATTCCTCAGTGTCTCGTGGAAAGTGATTTACTGCAAAACCTGATCACAAAGCAAAATTACAAAAGATCTGTTATAGCCCAAGAAAGCCTTTTAACTTTCGTGTTTGAGCGTTGCTACATGTGGCTCTAATAGCTTCATCAAACAGTGACACAATCTGGTTTCAGTGGAATTTAACATCTGCATCTTTTAGCTTGAGCTGTATTTCGCATGAGGTTAATAAGGACCAAAAAGGATGTCATTGTACAACTGGGTCAGGAAGAGGTGGGAACAATCCACAGCATTATGTGTACACCATTACACACTGAAGGCAGTCACCAATAATTTATATGGGACAACTATGACTAAACTGGGGGTTTTTCAATATAGATGATAAGACTGAAACTTGTATGAGAGGCTGGCAGAATCACTGAAGATGCTGCAGAGATTTTTGCCAGGCTTTGGTTGTGTTTGACATGTGACAAAAAAACTGAAAGGGGCTGAGAAACGGCTGAAACATTCAACCCTTGTAAAATCTGACATTTGGTGGAAGAAGCAATGAAGTTATGTCTTGGTCTGATATAGATATAACTAAGCTGAGATTTTAGGCTGGAGCTTGAAAGGGTAAATTTCACACCAACAAAATTACAAATTAGCAAAAGAAACAACACAGTAAAATAGGGAGGGATAGGGTTATAGTCTAGGATTAGTTTTCTGATGGAGCACCAAAAACCTTTCTGCTGAAAAGGGTGAAGATGAAGAGGGAATCCATTTTTTTTAAAATACATGTAAATCAACAAGGGTTTTGTCATTAAGGGGAAATTATAGGCCAGAGCTAGAGTCAACAAAATATCTAATGCTGACATGATTTATTACATTGCAGTCTTTTTACAGCACAATCGTATTCTTTTATTGATCTCAAGCATGGGTAAAACATCTTGACCCTGTTTGTGACTCACACACTGTAGGACATAATAATGTATAATTAAAACATGATGTCACATCCATTAATGCACATTTCACATTTCAGCTATCAAGAAACAGGTTTGAAATGATTTGGTTCGATCATATCAGCCCGTACTTTGAATCTCTCTAATCTTCAATTGGAACAACAATAAAGATAATAAAGTGCCTCTGCAATGCTAAGAGGCCTATTGCAGGACAGATAACAAGCTCTCGGTCATAAGTGAATTGAAATGCAACAAATACAGTCAAGAAAGTGGAGTGCTTTAAATACTGAAGTTCTCATATTGGATTCATACGTTGACCTCGCTTTGCTCTGCGCATGACTTCTTCCATAAAATAAAAATGAATCTTTCACAGCTGGTCCAGAATAAATCTCTCAAGCATCGAGCTCCACAAGAATTAATTTGAAAACCCCTTACACTTTAATCTGACCTTTTTGAATATTAAAAACTCCTTTGGTTGCATTTCAACTCTGCAAAGTCCACATGAGAAAATAATATTTTTCTGTCCAGCAAATCCTCTGCAGAGGACTTCATTCTAATTTTTTTTTATATGTATATCCTATGTTGTCCTTTGTGATGTTTTCAGTGCAGAAAGTGACTCTCAAAGAGTCTCAGCAGAAACTTGTGCTAAGTCCAAGGTTTGTGTACATGTGAAACTGAAATAATGATTTGAAAGTTTCAAAATTGTTATGTGCATTTTTTTTGTGTGTGCCCATTTTGAGAAGTGACGGTGTCCAAACAAAAAGGAAATCAGAAAAACAAGATGAGCACAAAGAAGATCTTGTCTTTGTCTTCTTTGTTGTACAGAAATAGTAAAAGAGGTATGTGATGAGAAAAGAAAATTACAATTTTTTTAAGTACAGAACATGTTTTTCCAAAGGTGTATTCATGTGTTGAAGTTTGAGCTGTAGGAGTGTGTTGTGTGTAATTCAAAGTTTTACAGGAAGGATGATGGGAACAGCCCAAATCTCCTCCTGTTGATAATAATGAGATATGTCTTTGCAAGTCTGCATGTTCTTCTTGTGTTTCTCCTTAGGGAACACGTTATGTAATGTAATTTGACTTATGCTGTGCATGCTTAGAGAACGCACAACACAGATGTTATTAATAATGGCAGTAAAGATAAGCAACAGGGTGGCACTGAGCGTTCATGCCATACAAATACAAAATGGAGTAGATGGAAAGGAAAAATATAAAAAAGTGGATGTGGACACAAAAAATGTTTTAAAAAATGCACAGATTTAAACATGTTTTGGAATATTGATTTCTTGTGTTTTATTGTCAACTTTAACTCCATGCAGAAAGACCCAAAGATGGGATTTGAACTTTCTTGCTGCAAATTAAAAGTACTACCACTTTTGATTTGCAGCCTTAATTACATTAAAGGTGTTTAATTAAAATGGAGTTTTTGAGCTTTATATCATGTTGTAATGTTATTACCTCATCGAAAACGTACCTGGCGTGATTCCTTCATTCATGTTAGAGAAATCCTGGAATCTCCTGTGGCAACCATTCAGCTGTGCCAAAGGTTTGGTGAGACTGAATGCCGCCTTCGAGGATGAAGCTATTCCTTGGAGCCACAGTTTCCAAGCTTCTGATCTTCTGCAATACAAAACGCCCCAACTCAGCTCCTTCAGACTAGCCAGAAGAAATTAGCAAGCACCTGCTAAGCCCATTATACGAGCTACTTCTCAGTGAAACTATGTTAAAAACTTTGTTAAAGGTTTAGTAGAGGGACAATGTGATAACTTGCTGAAGTGAAGAGAGTGTCAGAAAGAGGCAGAGGCCCAATTTCAAGGGGTTAATTTATGAAGTCAAATTTATTTTAAAAACCTTCAGAAAAACCATGTACAAGATCATCCGTTAGTGACGTTTCATACACTGATTCAGTTTTTGGCAAGGTATTAGTCACTTTTATCGTCTTTTATCCTTAAATTATACCTTACTGTTTCTAAAGTTTCCACAGTTTGATTATTAAGTGTGTTTATTAATCATTTATAAGTGTATAAGTTTAAAGTGGTACAATAAAACTATCACTGTACATTTCATCATGTGACAGCTAACTTCTCTTAAATGGAGCAGCAGTTCAGTGGTTTCAACTTTGTTGGTTTTTGCTTTACTTTTCACCATTTGATTAGTTTTTGAAAACAAAGTATGTGCTTAAACGAACATTTACACTGAACTCAAGCTCCATTTTCAAACTACACGGGCTCAGTTATGAGTCTCGCTCTATTCCCAAAACGTTGTTGTCGTCTTACAATTTGACAACCCTTATTGCAAAAAAAAAAGTATCGCTGCACAGTGATGGGAAATCAGTTTCAGACGCTGCATTCTGCCTCAAAAATTGAACTCACTGTTGTCCCTGTTATGACTTTCAGGGACTCAGACATATATTAAAGTTTAACAGTGCTACTGTTTGTTTCTGGTCCAAGGTTAGAACTGTTTTCTGTGTTTTTTTTTTTTTTTACAGATTCCCAGTAATGACAGGAGATTTCAGTAATTATAGTTTAATTATAGTTTAATTCTCCACCTCCCTCGTTGCCTTGGCAGCGATAAGACATTCCTGTGAATAAAAGCTGCAAAGGTAAGAAGTGAATGTGAAAGCCCAGAGCAAGTACTTTCTGTCATATCACATTGGCATCAAAGGTCACTCTAAATCACCTCTGACTAACTTTATCTAATTAATCCATCAGAGAGGCTTCCTTCTGTGCCAATCGGCCCTCCCTGCTGTCAGCTAAACACCGGATTGGACGTTGATAAGCTGTACGGTTCTTCAGCGCAGCAATTCAACTTTGTCCCTTTAAACAGACTGTGGCAGCTCTCCTACACCCTGTCGCCACAGAGGAGCGTATCGATCTGATTGTCTGTTGCGCTTGCTCTCCTCCTGGATAGTTTCATTGAAATTTCATCAGCTACTTTGATGTCAGGATAATGACGCTGACAGCAGACATGGTAGGATCTCACTTTGTGTAAGAAACTGATTCAGGATGAATGTTTAGTGAAAGGAAATGGAAGGAGGCGAAACCTAGTGAGACAGATTTTATTTAATCAGACAAGTGAAGGAGGAGACCAAACAAGTGATGGCCTAATGAAAAGGATTGTGTTTCTTTTTTTCTTTTTTTGGTTAAAGAAAATAAGAAAGCTATAAAAACAAGGTTTTTTTCTTTTAGGAAACAGAGAATTCCCTTCGCCTAAATCACTTATGCTTTCAGGACCACAGAGGAATGGACATCTTTAACCTTCTCGGGAGCACAGAGGAGTCAGACGGTGACCACCGGTGGACACCTAATGATGTGTGTTCCTTAAACATTCAACGCGGTTTGCTCCAAACATAGTCGCTCTGAGAATATAATCAAAATCTCATATTCATTTGATGTCAAAATGAAAGTCTGTACCCTGAATGTTAAGTGCAGTGTTACCAGCGGCCAGGCCTGACCGAGCATAACATTGTTTGTGTCCGTTCTCATTTAACCCTTTCCTAGTATTTTCTGCTGCTTTCTGGCAACTTGTAATCTTGCGGTTTAGCTCCACTTCTCATGGGCATGAATTTTCTATTCATTTTGGGATTTTTTATGTTTTAAATATTTCTAAAACATACATTTGCAATGATTTAAAAAAAAAAAAAAAAATGCAAATTTTACTTTATTTTGTACAAGCAAAGTCCTACACACAGGCTCAAACAGACAGCTAATAGTTGGATTATGAACCAAGTTTTAGTATCATCAGCAAGCAACATCTCTGATGCTTTGCCCTAAAGTTGATACTTAAACCCTTTGGAAAATGTGTGGATTATTCTCAAAACCCTAGTTTATGGCTGGAAAACAACAGACTTAAATCAAATGGGGATGTTTTATCATTCATTTCAGCGCAAGGAACACCAAAATACGTTCTTTGCTTGCCACAAAAAGTGTATCATTTGGCAACAACACGCTAACGAACATTTAACCAAACTGCAGAGGGAGTTCATGAACAAAAAGGTAGTCTTAGATTTGAAATTAATTTCATTCTACCAAGAGGGGAATTTTTGTAATGACAAATTGTGAATACCATTTTTAAATGGCATGTAGAAAAGCCTTTAGTTGTTTCATGGAAAAGCCTTTATAGGTATCACAGCAATTAAAATGCTTCCGATAACTGCTATAAAAGTTTGAACTCTGGCTGCTCCACTCCAAAACATTAATAACATGTTGATAAAATTAAGTCATTATTTTAAAGCTAAGTTTTGATTAAGTTTTGACGAAATCAAAAGTAACCTCAAATTTAAGCGCTTGATTCTGTTTTTAAGTAACCCAAGTTACGTTTTCTGACATGATTCTTCTGTGGGGGAAAAAGAGTGGCTGAAATGCGTCACTAAAAGCCCTGGGTTAAGTTCACTTTTATGCCGGTGACTAAAATATCTCACCAGACCTTTATCTTCTTGTCTGTGTTTGTGTACAAACAGCGAAGGTGTCATAAGTTGATGTGCACTTCTCCTTCTCAGACACCAAGCCCTCAAAGCAGTGGCTCTGATGACTTCCTAGACACTCTGCTGCATGATTCCTCCTCTGTCCCAGCGTCCCCCCTCTGGTCACCCTGTACCGCCGACAATGGTGTTAACAAGGACCCCCTGGCTAAGCTGACAGACAGTCCCCCTCCAATCTCCTGCACAGGGTTCCCTGCCTTCGACATTCGGGTTTTTCCCCAGCCTCCAGATATGGAGAACTCGCCTGCGTCAAAAGAAAAGCTGCCCGACGTGTCCATTGATTTAGGTAAGGCCACAAAAGTGGAGACATTTGCAGAAACGGATCAAAACAGGATATCGCCTCTGCAGGGAGAACAAATTTTTGTGTAAGGAAAACAAATTGAACAGCAGGGTTCTGCAACTAACGGGAAGCGAAATGAGAACATTGTGAGGTATTTTTCATCATGTTCGTCTCTGTTGTGGTGAAATGAGGACTATTAACTGCAGGTCTGGGAGCAGGGATTTATTTCTTTTTTTTTTCTTTTTTCCCCGTTTCACTTCATTTGGATGATTAAAAGCTTGTTCAAAAGTGGTTCAGGACGCAACACAACAGCCTTCTTTTGTAAAGTGCTCTTATTTAAGATAATAAGCTGACCTTGACGAAAGAAAAGCTGTAAATAAATGAAATCTGAAACATCAGAATAACACAAAGCACCACCCAAACATAAAGAAAATATTCATATTTTTGATTACAGCAAAATATCTGATCATTTTTCGGATTTTGTGCCGTTATAACCAGATACTTGTGCGTACTTTGCTGAAATTGCGTGATACAGACCAACATAAAGTAGTCTGTAATGATGAAACGGAAATAACATGGTACATCGTTTTCAAATTTTCTTGCAAATAAAAATATAAATAGTATGACAGGTTATTATTCTTCTACAAATGAGTTAACACTTAGTAAAACCTGCTTGAACATTGGATTTGAGTCTCCACCTGTGGCTCAAATCGTTTGTACCCTCTACAGGGTTTTTTTCTAGGATCACCCCATTTTTAGCTCCTCTCATCATCCCAGCTAATCTGATCAGGTGAACTAATTAGAGAAAATACTGTAGACTTGCGTCAGAAAATGGAGAGAGGGAGACTAATTAACACTGAGGGATCTGGAAACCATAAGTAAAACACTGAGGTTTGCTGGACATCATTAATCCACAGTTCTCTCACATTTCAATCACATTGGCATCTGGACTGCTTTGATTCTTTCCATTTTCAGACATTTAGCTGTGGACTTGCTGTCAATGTGTGACAGTTGTGTGTGTAAATTGCATAATCATGCTTTGGTCTGAGACTGAGACCCACATTGAGGTAAGCTCCAACTTTTGGACAGATGGCCTCAGTTTCAACTTCAGAATGTTTTGGTATACAGAGAAATTTATGGCTGGCTCAGCGAGTGCAAGGTGACTTTTACCCCCCACGCGGTTGAGCATTGGTATGCTGCGCATGGGGTCATATGGTGCCGTGGGCATTATTGCAAAACATTTCAGTTTCAATAATGTCAGTCCAAAGGACATTGTTCCAGAAAAGGCAAGATGCTTTCCCCTGAAAAGACATTTTTGCAACCATTCTGCCTATAACCTCTGCAAAGGACCTGCAGCCTGCTTTAATGTCAGCCGTTCTCTTGATTGATGAATGCATAGATAACTTCCCCTTGCTGTTGATTAGCTAATCAATGCATTTGATTGGTAGAACCTCCTAGCTTCTTACTCTCTAACATCTCATGTCAGTAGAAAAAGAGATAGAAATACCAAGAAACAGAAGGAAATACTTTTTTTTTCTACTCAGGAAAAAAAACTTTTTTTATGTGTAAAAGCCAGTGAACACATATATTATTACATATAATATGGAAACGTGTCTTATCTTGATATTAATAGCAATATTTAAACAGACATATTTTGTCCCAGGTCCTATCAAGATATAGCCATGAAGAGGGTCTGCTAACTTCATGCTCTGCTTTTCTTTCTATCTTTCTTTCTGTTTTTTTTTTTTGATGATATGGATTTTTTGGCATCTTCAAGTCATGACTTTCAGCATGCTCTGGAGCAGCAAGCAGCCAAGTGTAAATGAGTCAGGATGAGAGTCGATTTCTAGTTTTACGGTCTGTACATCCTCTGCAAGAACAAGGAGAAAACACAGCTTTTTTGTATGTAAGATTAAAGGAAATGGAAATCAGACAGCAGAAGTCAATTTGGAACTAGGAGAAACATAAACTTGCAGATTAAATATTTATTTAAATGCTTGGTTTTAAAAAATACATTTAGTCATTTTTTTTACTTAAGCTCAGTTGAAGAAAAATATAAATTGATGAAAGTCAAACTATTCTGCTGGGACCATTCAGATCATTTTTATGAAAGTGTGCTACATCTTTTACAGTTTTACCATTTTCAGGATATTTGAAGTGCGATATGGTGGCTGAAATATAAGAACAGGAATTAAACAGAATAGTTACAATCGACGTTTTCGTTCAAAGCGGCTAACATTGTGTTAGCAGCGGGAGTATAAACCCCGGGAACAAATTGGAGCATCATCACTGATGAAGATAATCTACCAGCCCTGCTGTCTGAGTTTCTGCTCCTGTTGTGTGAAAACAGCTGTTTTTGAACTGTGACAAATTCAAACTGTGACAAACCATGTTAACTCAGTGTCTCATCTATCTGATACCTTCTTCTTCCTCACCTCATCAGCTCTTTTTATGCCTCATCTGCCTGCGGCGCTCCTTATCTTCCCTGCCATACCCTCTGTCTCCCTTGCTTCAGTCCTGCTCCTGAATAGGATGCAACCAAAATATAATTACATCTCAGAGTTTATGATATGAAAATTAGATCATAAAAGCACGACTTCTATTATTCCATCTCTTGATTATATTTGTATGTAGACTTATGTTCAAAACTGGCCTTGTACATAAAGCAGCCTCAGTTTCATGTCCTGACTCTGTTGCTGCTGTGGCAACAAGAGAGATCTCCTCCTCCACGTCCTCCTGGCTCACATTTGCAAAGCACGGCTTTTTTTCTCCCCCTTTTTTTCAGAGCAAAAGCTTTTACATGGTCTGAAAATCACTTGACCAGTCAACAGCAGCTGCAGGCTCGCCTTTCACTCACTCTTGTCACTCTCGCCCCTTAAAATCTCCACCAGCCAGAAAGCTCGAGGTAGATGTGGTGCTTTATTAACAAGCAGAGCAACCGAATAAATAAATAACTTTCTGGGGGTTTAAATGCTTGACTGTAAGCAGATCCATCCTCCTTCTTGGCCTAAAATACAGAAAATTCTTGTGCGGCACTCTCTGCTACGTCCTCTGATGTTTGACGGTGACAGAGCACGAGCTGCTTTTTCCTTCAACCCAACTCAGTTGTGAGTTACATTCATCTGGTTTATTGTTTTGTTTGCCTTTTCTGTGTCATTGTGCAGGCTGGGAGTCTGAGGGCTGCCATGAGGAGTTTGGCATTACATGCTATCTTTCCAACAGCCAAACCCCACTGCTGCCATCAAGCCGTGCGCTCACAGTAAAGGACCTGCTTTTATCCAGTCTGGGACAGAACGTAAGAGAAGCTCAGAGTCTATCTGACACACGTATACATTTCCTTAAAGGGCATATTTTAGTATTTTCTCTACTGTTTCTTTTTGATTTTTCATGAGCATGTACAGTTATCTTTGTCTCTATGTCATAAACTGAAGAACTATTATTTCCACGAGTATTTTAGGTGTTGACGGTGTCTTAGTGCTGATTTGATTTGCTGTCAATTAGGCTGGGAGTCTTGTGAATGACATTTTAAAGCTCATTCAGTGTGCATTTGTAAGACACAGGAGAAGGAAGTCAGTAGAAATGCTGCCTGAGAGCAGTAGCTTGGAGACTTAGCAAACTGGCATCCTACTGAGAAATTTAAAGTGACTCGGTGATGAAATACAATTTGTATATTTATTTGACTCAGATACTAAGAAAAGAATTGAGCTTGTGCTGCGGCTATTTATAGTCCTTCGACTTTGCGTTTCTTTCTTAAAACCAAAATGCCAATTCATTCATATTCCTAAGGATTGCTTTTGGTGGGAGATGAAAAATCTGTCCTTTTCAAACAAATTTACCAACATTTCCTGTATTGAGGACCTTCTGGAAAAGTAGTAGTGCTCACTCTATTGATCTCTGTGTTACCAATAATGCAGCCACCACATATTCTCAGTGGGAGGGTCTTTGTTGCTAAGAAAACAAGTGTTTCCTGTTAACAACAGGAAGTCCACCTCTGTTGTGACAGACAAAATATTTTCATCCATATATGGTAGTGCATCTTTTTTTTTAATTAAAAAGGCAAAGCTGCTAATGTTCGAGTGTTGTCAGAAATGTGTCTTAAGATGCATCTTTTTTATTATTGAAAATCAAGAAAATAAGAACTACGATTTATTTATACCACATTTTCAAGAGTGTTAGGAATGAAATATGATGAACCTTTTCTGAGTTTTAATCAGTATTAATAAAAAAACAATCAGAGTTATTATGTGCCTTATTTTCAACCACGGACCTCCTGGTTGCAGCCCGCTTTCTGACAGGCAGGAAAATAATGTTCTGAACTAGGATTCCACTTTAATTTCCTTCTTCTGCCTGGAATTGTGTTTGACAGGCACAGCGAATCTCTCAGCAGTCCTTGCAGGAGCTTGTGCTTAATGAGGATGAGAAGAAGCTTCTAGCTAAAGAGGGCATAAGTTTACCCTGCAAACTGCCCCTGTCCAAGGTAAATGAGCAGGTTACAGACGTAGCACAGTTCCTGCACACACACACAGACACACACACCCCATCCGAATCTGATTCACATCTTTGAAAATCTAAATCTGGAGGCCCTGTTACACAACCTTTGCCAACTTCCTAACCCACTTTTGTCTCACTTACCTTTCTACTCTTCATATTTTTTCGTGTCCTTGTTCTTACATCCGTTTCATCTTCGTGACAAGTTTGAGGAGAGGATTTTGAAGAAGATCCGGCGGAAAATCCGTAACAAACGCTCGGCTCAAGAAAGTCGGAAGAAGAAAAGGGAATATGTTGACAGGCTGGAAGGGAGGTAAGAAATCAACTTACTGCAGCATCGTCACCAAAGGTGACATTATTAGTGAGTAGCTTGACCTAGAAAATTACAAGTTTCATCTGCAATGAGTTGTACATCCTGAAACATCCTGTAACCTATCGACATATTTTAATATATTTAACTACCTTTTAAAATATAAGAGGTTTTAACAAAGTTACTATTAATAATATTAATAATGATCATTTATCTGTTGTGAGTCTTTTGGAATGGCATTCATGGTGATTGCCACAATTTGGTCACAGGTTTCCTCCATAGCTTGCATGAGTGTGGCACACCTGGTGGCTGTGTTTAATCAGTTGAGCAGTAGGCGTGTTCAATTGAAAGTCTTTGCTTTGACATTGGAAGGAAGAAACATTACGATCGATTTCAGTGTTGCTGGTAATATGTATGTAGTGTTTCGCAAAAAGTGTGAAGAAGTTATTGTAGTTGTGCAAATCTGAGGACATGTTTTACTCTTAGATTATTACATTCTGATAATTGTTGGACAGTTTTAATTTGAGTGTGTTAGTAATTGCAAGAAACTGTAACCGGAAGTCTAAGAGTGTTTTTAAAAAGTCCATCAGTGTAGACTATTAAACGTTTTATGAACTATTTCTCATCTAAAGCACTGCAGACCTCATCTGCCTCAGTTAAGGTCAGGATTTTCTGATTTACTTAAAAGAATTAAACCGAGCAAAAATAGCATCCATAGAAGGATTGCAAGGCTGAATCACTGCTGATCAAAAAAGAACACAAAGGCCTGTCTCACATTTTCCCAAAAAGACCTTGAGAGGAAACTGTGGATTAATGAGACAAACATGGTAGAGGTGTTGTGACTGGGACTGCACTGCTGTCTTAGTACAATCTGTCGCAATAGATTAATTCTGTTCTCCTGGAGGATAATGTTTGACCACCTGATAGTGAACTAAAGCTCAAGCATGCCTGGGTTATCAGAGAAGTGTCCACACCTGTGGAAGAAATAAAATAAAGGTTTTGAAATGAGTCGAAGAGTGGGTCAAAATTCCTCCACACTGGTGTCGAAGATTCATTGGCAGCTACTGAAAGTTTCAATTTACTTCATAAGGGACAGAGTGTATTAATCAACATGAGTACATTAAAACAACCATGTTTGTGTGCCACATTTAGCCACAAGGACTAATTTTCATCTGTGGTCTCCTGGCAAATTGATGGTGAAAAATAAAGAAAAACAACTGACAAACACGAACGAACACACATGATTTACAGAAAATGACAATAGATGGTTAATAATTATACAAATTAGCAATTATAAAAAGCAAGTCACACCCATAAAAACATTTAAAGCAATGTTTTAAAAATGATTGAAGTTGTTGCCAACAATGGAGCCTCAATGGAGTCTGTTAGGTTTAGCAGCAATTGCTCTTTCACACAGGGAGCAATGTTTGTAAAAAGCTATAATTCTTAGAATTGTCTTGTTGTTTGACAGTATCTTTCATAATCTGCAGTCCTTTTAGTTTACATGTTTATAATTGGTCTTGGGTGTATTATTACCAACCCTCTCATAAATCAAAAGAGGAATTTGCGATTTGGAGCCAAGAATTTATACTGGACAGAAAACATACAAAAACCCAAAAAACATTTAAATCATACAGGATATGCAAGATGTGAGAGGATGTGCGAGAAATGTCTCGGGGGCCATAAACAAATTTATAGTTTTTTTAATCATTTGTGACATAGTTGTTATAATTCCTGGGAGCATCTGTAACTCTATTATTCCAAAGACATATTCCCTGTATTAACGGTGACAGTGACATCGATTCAGTGGAGGGGAAGCGCGCCCGGCCTTATCTTGAACTGTCATGTCACAGAACGATAAGAACTGTGGGACATTTTGATATCCACTACCTCATTCACTTTAGGCCATAATCACAGGAAACATTTAATGCCGCAGAAGGCCACCACTGATCAGCGGGCTAAACACAAAGAATCTATGACATAACCCATTTATGAAGCAGAGTCAACACAGAGACACACTTACAGTGGTTTCTCAAAAGTATTCACACCATTGGAACTGTCTCTGTACTTTTCATATGACATAAGATATTTTTACAAATGAAAATCTGAAAAACACGGGACATATTTGTCATCTGAGTTAAACTATAGGAAATATGTCAAGCTTTTGAGATCTCACAGGGCTCTGCTTAATCCATCCTCCAAGAATAAATGGAGTGACAGGCGATGTGTGAGATTATTAATCAGAGAAGCAGCTACGATGCCCGGTGGCATTGCTCTGAAGCAGCTGCAGAAATCATCACAGCTCAGGTAAAATAATCTGTCAGCAGGAGCGCTATTGTCATGACTTTGAAATTCATAAGTCCCGCTCGCAGTTTGCTTCAGACCATGAAGGACACTCAGCAGACGTGAGAGAAAGTTCTCAGAAAGAATGACAACAAAAAAAGAAGAAGAAAAGAAAACATTTCAGCCTAGATGCAAAACACTCAATGTACAGTGGAAAACTAACACTGAACACACCGTCTGGTGGTTGCAGTCTTATTCTGTGGGGAGTATTTTCTTCAGCAGAAACAGAGAAGCTGGTTAGAGTCAATAGGAAAATCAATGCAGTTAAATCCTGGGCAACACTGACAGAAAACGAGTTGGAGGCTGAAAAGACTTGAGACTGGGGTGGAGGTTCGCCTTACAGCAACACAACCAGCGCCCCCGCCCCCAAAAAAGTGTGTGGTCATAGCATGACGAAATGTGAAAGCGTCAAAGGCTTCATTTACCCTGCTTTTGCACGGCAGCGTAAATGATTCAGTGTGTTTGGAGGGAATATTTTGCACATCTTGCTGGTCCAGTATGTGGTCAGCTGGCCTGCAGCGTGTTGGTAAACCACCAAATCAGGCAGAGACGCACAACAATGTGATATCCAGCGGCACACCAGACCATCAGAGCTAAACTGCGTTGCAGCTGGAGCGAGACTTAAGCCAAACCTGAAGATGATGCAATATGACTTATCGGGAGGGTAGAAGCTTTGCCGGGATTAAGCTCAATTTAGGCATTCTCCTCCCTCTCTGTCTGCAGGCTGCGGAGAGCCTTTCAGAGCCTTACCATGCAAGCTGCCAGCCAGCAAATTCGTCAGTAAGCATGGAAAGCATGCCAGCCTCCCACATGTTGGCACTTTTACTTTATCACCCCTCCCCCCAAATAAAGTAAGGTGGAAGAGCATGCAGCCAAGAGCAGCAATGTCTCCAGTTTGCTTTGTTTTATCACTAATTAACCCTCAAGTTCAGGTTACCTGGCTGTTCTTCTCATCTATTGTTGTATACAGATCTGCAAACTAATTCATCCATGTCAGGGAAGGAGGTAAAATAACAGAGTTTGTTGCTGAAACACAGATAACAATGCAAGTTATTTTCTTTTTATGAATCATCAGGCACTTTGCACAATTTAGTTTTTTTTTTTTTTTTTTTTTTTCAAAAAAACTGATTAAACTTTTATTTGTGTTATTAATGCCTTTTTGAAAATCTGAGCAGGCGCTTCAATCGTGTGCTGTTAACATCTCATTCAGGCCTGACCTCTGCCGGCTCCTATTAACAAAAGTTTCATGAGATTGTCGGTGCTATTGAGCGGAGTCAACGTTCGCTAGTAATTAAACCAGCCTCACGCAGAGCATACCAACAGGCTGTCATTATCAAGCCGAGGGTCATAATAGGGGATGATTCGGGGAACAGAGGGAGCTAGGAGGAGGGAGCGCGGTTTGATTTGATGGACAGGATGAAGTGGATGATAACAGTCGGCCGGCGGATATTGGCAGAAGGGGGAAGCAAATCCTAACAAAACACTCTTTGCCCTACTTTTTGTTGTTCATCTTCTGCAGATCTGCACTCTCATTCTTGTGTTCCCCCTGTCTGTTGCTGCAGGATGACTGCGTGCAGCGTCCAAAACCTCGAGCTTCAGAGGAAAATCCAGAAGCTGGAAGAGACTAACAAGTGAGTTATTATACATGCAGCTCATGACTGGATAATTCATTGTAATGACTGTTTGGTTTGATTTTTAATATTTAAAAACTTATAAAATATAAAGTAATATTTTTGCTGAAATGTTTTTTTGTTGTTGTTGGATCAGCAGGTTCAAATTGGAAAAACTTTCAGTTCATTAAAATAGGGAAAAGTGACAAACTCAGGAAGAAATCCAATCAATGAGCCCTTGAAGAAAAGAAAAAGTTTTAAAATAATATTCACACACTTACATGCCACTTTTTTTAGGTACACCTAGCCAATTGCTCGTTAACGCAAAATTCAAATCAGCCAATCAGCTGGCAGCAGCTCAGTGCATCTGGTGAAGATGAGTTGCTGAAGTACAAACTCAGCATAAGAACCGGAAGTAGAGGGGATTTAAGTGACTTTGAACTTGGGATAGCTGATGGTCCAAAATGGGTTGGACTGAGCATTTTAGAAGCTGCCGATCTGCTGGGATTTTCAGGCACAACCACCATTTAGGTTCACAGAATATCAGCAGCGACAGAGAAGATTTCCAGGGTGCAGCAGATGTGTGAAGAACGTACCCACTGGATAAAGATGGTAGAAACGCAACAGTACCTCATTGAAACACTCATTAGAGCCAAGATGTGAGGAATGCCACCTCTGGATGTAAAATATGTCAAACCTTGAGGTAGTTGGGCAACAGCAGCAGAAGATCACTGCGGCACCATTCCTACCAGCAAAGAGCTGGACACTAAGGCTGCAGTTTATTCAGACATAATTGGCAATAAACATACTGTATATGTATAAATTGCTTGATAAAGTAGACAGTAAATAAAAAATGTTAAATCAATTCTGAATTTAGAAAAGAATCAATAAAAAAAAACTAAAGGACACAAGGAGATAAAGAACTATCATATTAGATACACTACATGAAAAAATAGAAAAAAATGTGATAAAATAAAATATGAAGGAAACTAATAATGTTGAAAACTGGAAAATTAAATAATTGTTGCCACATTAAATTAATGCTGTTGAAAATGATAAATATTATTTTATATTACAATGTGTAATCAAATAAGTTGGGTAAGTTCCTATATTTTATTTGGTGGATGCAATATTTTGCACAAGTTACTTTATTAAAGCATTTATTCATTTCTGTTTATTGCCAATTATATGTCCATCCTCCGTAGAAGTTCACATATGGTGACCACAAATGAGCAACAAATGATTGGAAGGTCGCCTGGTCAAAAACGTCTCAAAGTCAGCAGCAATATTAATTAGGGAGAGTCACAATATGGTCTAAACAAAGTAAAAAAAATGGATCCATTCTGTCTTTTATAAAAGATTTGGGGTTATGAGGTGGTATAATGGTGAGGGGGATATTTTCTCAACATACTTGGGCCCTTTAGATAGTTTCCATATTCTGTTGGCTTCTTCCAGCAGCATAAAGCCCAAAGCTCATTATCTCAAACTGCTTTCTTTAAAGTGACAATGAGTTTAGGAATGTTTCTGACCTGAAGTCATGAAGCATTAAGATGGCTCTAAAAGCCAGCGGGAGTCCAATCCACTTCTTGCAGGGTGTAGTTAATAATGAAGGGAGTGAGTGTATACTTTATATTCTGCAGCCTGGCCACAGTTGTTTTGTTAGACGTAAAAAAACCAAAAGAACAAGCAGACCTGTCTTGTTTTTTTAAACTGCAATGCACGGTTAAATAAAGTCAACAAAAATATGTCCTCAATTTGTGCATTTGGTTACATATATTCACTTTATTTGCTGATTAACGGTAGTCTTGTCTGCTTTCTATGACTAAACTGGTAATTTTTCATATTGCTTATGCCCCCCTGTTGTGAATCGTGTCAGTTTTTGGTTGATCTATATTCATATAGCCCCAGGCTCTCCCTCCAGGGGCGCTGACAGTCTGAGTAGGAAATGTTTTCCATGCATTGTGTGCCACCTCTCTCTCTCTCTGCATGTAAAACGCCTTTGATGCAATTATATAATTTAACACCGAATTCCGCAGCTTGATTTCAATTACCAATCTGTGATCTGGTTGCGTCGCTTCCCCTCTGATGCTGGCAGTTCTCAGCTGTGAACCAAAACAAGAAAGGTCGCTGGAAGAAGCCAAGCTCTTCCTCTGCCCGAAGTCTGCGGCTTCTGCTTCGGTTGCCAAAGATCACAGATGCTGAGAAACTCGATGCCTGTATTTCATCTGTGGGCCCTTATGTGAAACTTTCACTCAAATATCTTTCATCTTCTCCGCCTCTCTTTGTGTTCACAGTGCTCTGCTGGAGCAGCTGAGCCGGCTACAGGCTCTCTTGCCTAATAGCTCCTGCAAAACAACAAACAGAGGAACCTGCATCCTGGTGAGATGTAACACCAAAATGCCCCAGTTTGCACCACTGTGGAGAATGTTCAGACGCACTGCTTCCTTTGTTACTGATGTAGAAAACGCATTAAAGCCATAAAAAAAAGAGAAGGCATCATTACAACATTCTAGGAGTTTCCCCAATATGTCCCTGCTGTGTTTCCCTCAAAGATCTAGAAGGAGTCTGTTTAAATGTTTGAACGGCATCTGGGCTCATGTGTTTGTCCGGGGCTTTATGTGGGTCATGTCCCTTTTCCATTTTTTGTCTCTGTGCATTTGCTCACTTCCTCATCATTTGTTCTTTCTCTTCTTGGCTTTTCCTGTCTGTGTTCATGTGCAGGTTTTGCTCCTCTGCTTCTCTATGCTCATTTCCTCAAATATTCAGCCGGTCCCTTACAGCCAACGCAGCCACGCAGAATATACAAGGACCGCAGGTCTGTTGACGCGCACACCCCTCACTTTTGTCCAGCAAACCAACACACACGCAAAAAGCTCACATTCGCTCACCTCCTCCACGTCTCTACCTATCAGCGTCGTCGCGCTCCCTTCTGTCGACTGGCGAAGCGGGAGAAGTCCGTCCTCAAACTTTTTCACTTCCCTCGGTCTCCTGGGGCTTTGAGGACCTGCGAAGCCTGAAGGAGAAGCTTTGGGCCTGGACGGTCGTCACCACGGTACACCTCCAGTCGCCGCGCCAACAGGAACACAACAACGGAGATGATTACGGATCTTGGCAGAGCAGAAACATGTAGACGCAGCAGTAGTGTTGGCTTGTGTGTCAGTAGGGTGAGCACTTTAATTGCTTTTTTCAGTGTCTGTATTTTTGACTGTTATGATTTCAGTGGCGCACAAACAAGATGCTGCTAGCCAGAACCTGTGCAGTTATGGTCAGTGGGGAGCTACAGTCGCACTGATGTCTGATAAAACAAAACAAAACAAAAAAAGAACAAGGAAACTCCTCAAGGTTCTTGTTCAGGTACATGAGCAGGAGATCCACCCCTTTATTTTATTATGCACTTTAAATACATATTGTTAAATATGTCAGGAGTGAACTTTAACGTCCTCTGTAACATTTCAGTGAAATGATAAAGCACAGGAGCTAAAGAGGTTTTCAAAATAAAATTTTGTTAAAATGCATTTTTGTTTTTCTTAATCGCTTTGTGTCAGGTGTTTGTAGTGCAGTTACACAAACATGAGGTACATGTCAGCACATTTGTGCGCTTGTTACTGTTCGACCATGTGGGACACTGTTAACGGTGCCTTGGGAACTTATCCATACCGTCAGAATAAAACCACAAACCTCAAAGAGCTTAACTCATAAACCGACACAACATGGAAGGAAAATGATATCCAGTTTCTACGACTCTTTATCAATCAAAACAGGCAAACTGAGGTCTCCCTGAGTCAACCTTTTTCAGAATAAAAGTCATTGCTAATTACTCTTGTTTTATGTTCGGGGTTGTTGTTCTGTCTGATTGTTTTTGCAGCCTCTTGCAGCGTTTGTACTAGCATTGCTCTGGTTTTAATGCCATCCTGGAAGAAAAGCTTTACCCACAGAAAAAGCTTTACCTTAAACACAACTGGAGCGTTGTGCTTAGGGTGCCGTGCAGTGTTAGTTTTCCACCACAAATACCGCTTTGTATGCAGGTCAATTTCGCTCTTGTTTGGCTGAAGCCTCTTCAGCATGTTTGCTATTTCCTCTACATAATTTGTAGTGAGTATTCTCTTTGCTTACTTTCTACAGTGGATATTTTTTCTCCACACTCACCACTTACCCTAATGGATAGATTTAGATTTATGGAGAAAAAAAAAATCTCCCATCAACAGATTCTCCCACATTCAGACTCTAAATGTTTTGTTTTTTTCCCCAGGGCTATCTTGTGTTTAACTCCATTCATCTTTCCATAAACTCTAATCAGGTTCCCTGTGCTTGGTTTAGAAAAGCATCCCCACATCATGACGCTGTCGCCACCATGTTTCACTGTGGCGATGGTGTTTCTTTGGGTGTGCAGGCACACAGTATGTTTTAATTTAGGTCTTATCTCACCAGATAATCTTTGTTCACGTGTTTCCTGCACACTTGTTAAAATGGGACTGCTAATGACTTCTTTCTTCTCTCTACCTGCAGTTCCTCCAGAGTTATCTGCTTCACTAATTACTTCACTCTTTTCTTGCCTTCCAGTGAAGGTTGCTCTTCAAGTATTGATAGCTTTGCAGGCCAGTGCTCGGGACATGGCTCCACTAACTAACCCTGCTTTAGATTTCTCCAAAAGTTTCTCTCTGACCTGCTTGCTGCGTTCCTTGCACTTAAATACTAACACTGCACATCCCCTTAAAGGCTGTTTGTTCACTAACGTGCCTCAGCGGCCTTCACAAAAAGTACTGACACACACTCAGTTGGACTCCTAATGAGAGTACAGAAATATTAACATGTAACACCCACTCTAAACTCGCTTCAATGCTTCTCCATCACTGTAAGATCTGAGCCTTTCTGACTCATCAGTGCAGCCATGGAAATGCTCCTCCCTATCTACAACCTCAACACGTTCCCTGCCTTTCACCTGGACTCCTTCACAGCAGAACAAAACTACACACAATGCAGAAAAAATGTCTTTTAATTTAAGTTGTAAATGTATTTATTTGTAGTTTTATGCTACTGTTTCTAAGGATTTGTAGCACCTTCAGATTTGATCTAAAAATATATATGGTATAATAAGAAAAAGACATTATTGTTAATATTATTATTCAGCAGTTTGGAAAGGTCTGTTGCTTGGACTGGATTCTGTTAAGTGGTATCAGAGTTAGGGGGCAAAAATATATGATATAATTTTCCCTCCACTTGATAATTATGCTACTATTACTCTGGGTCAAATTACATACCACTCCCCACTAAATAAAACATGCATGTTAGCTTCAGGACGATCTTCACTGCTTACGCCAACATTCAGGCAGAAAAAGACAGGAAAGAAAACATTTGCTTTGCAGTTCCCGTGTCTGACAACACTTAGAAAAGTGATGGACACTGTGAAGATGCATCTGCAGACTGTTTGTGTTTCAGCACTCACATCCAAAGGACTTGCAGCATGTTCAAGCACCAAACACTTCTAGCATCAGCTGTCAGCGAAACCTCAGTCCTCCCAGTTATTACCTCGAGTGGGCTCTCTGTGTCCATGTGCGTGCGACACAAAGAACAGATTTAGGAGATTTTTTTTTTCAGCATCTCCTCATAATTGTGAATAGTTAAACTTCAGCTCCATCACGATCCGTCTTGAATACTGTTAGAGTTAATATTCTTCAAGAACACTGGAAGAAATGTTTAGAAAAAGGCTGTGCCTAAAGTCACACATTTTGCACACATTTGTGCACATCTAATTTTGATGTTTTTGTTCAATTCTAATGATGTGTTTAAGTAAGAGAAACAAAAAAATAAGATCTCGCAAATGTATGATTTTTTGTGTGTCCATAATCAGGCTTTACTGTGCTCTGGGCATCCAGGATTTCAGTATGTCTAAAGCCTTTCTGTAACAGTCCAGAGCGAGTGCAGCGGCTCAAGGCGAGAGCTGCTAGGGTGCATTTAACAATTTAAGAAAAGAGGGATTTCAGCAAATCTGAACCAAAACTGCAAGTGCGCTGCACAGCCTGGAGTCTGAAATGAATTATTGATCACATAACTTTAAACAATGTGTTGCTGCGTATTAATAGAAAGCTCAGAACCTGTGGGTAGAAATTCAAACAGAATCTGATTGTATCAGTTTTGAGCTGAGGTGGGAAAAGATCATTCCGGGTATAAATGCCGCTAGGTTTGACCATCTTGAGGGTTTATGATCTTTTGAATAAATGAATTTCACAACATTAAATAGTTGAACATAATTATATAATAATAAAATTAAGTTAAACCTGTAATTTAATAAAATATTTTGACATCAAATATTTTTCCTGCTTTCCATTCAGTTTAAAGGGGTGGTGACCTTTAAAGGGGGGGTATTATATCCTTTCCAGACATATAGTACCATTTTATAGAACAATCAAGTAACTATGTCACCTTCAGTTAAAATTATGCTGTTTATACCATAGCATACCAACTTTATTTATAAAGCACTTCATACACCAAGAGGACCGAAGTGCTGTAACACAATCACAAAATACAATACAATACAATATAGACAAGAGAAAAAACACAAAATACACATGAATTCACAGACAGAACAAAGTGAAAAACATCTCAGATTGTGCCAAACGCCAAGGAAAAAAGAAAAGTCTTTAGCAGGGACTTAAAAGCAGCAGGTGAGGAAGCCTGTCTTATGTCCAAAGGAAGGTCATTCCATAGGTTGGGAGCTGCCACAGAAAAAGCACGATCCCCTTTGAGCTTGCACTTAGTCTTTGGCACCTTCAGGAGCAACTGATCAGCTGATCTGAGGGAATGGAGGGTGCGTAAGAATGTAGCAGCTCAGACAAATAGGGAGGGGAAAGGCCATTTAGAGCTTTAAAAACTAATAAAAGAATTTTAAAATGACTCCTAAAATGTACTGGCAACCAGTGTAAGGAAGCTAAAATAGGAGAAATGTGTTCAAATTTCCGGGTACCTGTTAAAAAACGTGCAGCAGCATTTTATACCCTCTGGAGCTCAGAAATATGTAGATCACTGACTCCAAAATAAAGTGAGTTACGGTAGTCCAGCCGCGTAGTCACAAAAGCATGGATCACTGTTTCAAAATGCTGTCTAGAAAGAAAAGGCTTGACTTTGGCTAGCTGCCTTAAGTGGAAAAAACTGGATTTTACAACAGTTCTAATATGTGATTCCAGTTTAAGACTAGCATCCATCTTGACCCCTAAATTCGTAGCAACCGGCTTAACGTATTGGGCAAGAGAGCAAAGATTAGGAAGGGAAACCGTAGTGGATCTACCAAAAATCACTACTTCTGTCTTATCTTCATTAAGTTTCAAGAGATTGAGGGCCACCCAGGCCTTCAAATCTTCCAGACATAGAAGCAAAGATCGAAAGGAGGCGGAGTCTGTATTTTTTAGTGGTAAATATATTTGTGTGTCGTCTGCATAACAGTGAAAAGGAATCCCATATTTTCTAAAAATAGAGCCCAGAGGAAGGAGGTACAGCAAGAAGAGCAGTGGTCCTATATCAAACATAACTTAAAAGAAATTCAACTTCATTTAACTTGAAATTAGTCTTTGTCTCTTCAAGAAGCTCCTACTTTTCCTGACACTCAGCCTTCAGCGTGTCATCACAACGCCTTTCCATTATGCTGTTTATTTCTATGGGTAGAAATTCAACTCAATTATTATTTTCAATTATTGTAAGTTTAAAAAGTTCCAATAATTTCAGGTTTTAATAATATTGCAAATTATTTGGATGTACTTTCATCTCCACGTGTTTACTCAGTAAATAATCTTGTACTTTTTTGATAAGGTGACATATTAAATATGAAATTGTAGAGCTGCTTCAAAAAACAAACCATAAATCTTGGATTATTTAAGTAAGATATTATCGGTACTGTGGTGTCTGGTGGGTGGATACTAGAAAAGGACCCCAGAATCAAATCCCATAAGACCCCTGTAATCTTTTAGCAAACTTTCAGAAAACAATCTTCAGGGGACGTTTAAAGTCGAAGCTGAACAACCTCAGGAAGTAATTTGGAGAGAGTCTCCAGGAATGTTTCTAAACGAAAATAGTCTGTCAAAAGTTCTATTTTTCTTTCACCGCCAGAGGTAGAAATTGGTGTTTGACAATGGAAGAAAAAAGAATTGAATGAAATAAAAACTATTCTGTTTTCTCTTTACCTTTCTGAAAGTGTGTCCACATTGTTCAGATTATTCTAAAGTGATGACGAATATGCATTGAAGTGACAATTAAATGATCGGGTTTAAAGGTTGTTTTTTTTTCTTGTCCTGCTTCATTTTTGATTTCATCTTTATCACAAGTTCTTGACAGAAGGTGCTCGACCGAGCAAGAACACTGAAGAGCACACTGTGGTCCTTGCGAGGAAGCCCATTGCAGTGTCTGTTCGACACAAAGAAGGAAGGCGGAAATCTGCTTGAATAAAAGCCTGTGACAGAAGAGCTGTAGTTCAACTCGAAGCACCAATGTTCACAAAACAAACAAAGAAAATCATCTCGCTCTTATTTTTCCTCATTTTGAGCAGCAACATAACGAGTTGAGAGAGGCGCTATGTTTAAGATTCTTCCCCAGCTCTACTACTTAATTGCCTGTAAGAGTCTGATGAAAATGAAAGCCGACACCTTTAAGCACCTTGAAGAGCTGCTGCAGAATGTAAATGAACCGCTCCACAGGAGGAGACGTTGCCAGCCGAATGTACATCTCCAGCAGACTTGGTACTTGGTAAACATTCGGTGAAAGCAAAATACACATTATACATATTGCTATAAACGTGTCCAATGAGTTTAGGAGGAGAGCTTGTTATCAATAGCAGCTAAATGGCTGGAAAACCTCTCTAATGTATGTATGGGAGATTGGAATGATTGAACCCACTGATTGCGAGATAATGACAGAATTTATTATTTAGATGCGTCTTAAGTCTCTCCTTGTTTCATTGCTTTTTCATTTGTATTCACAATCCTCCATGCTGAGATAACTAAAAAAAATTAAAAAAATTCTGATGCAAACAATTGCCTTCAGTCATCTAGAGTCAACCTCTGGGTAATATAATCTCAGTACAAAGCCAGCTGTTCTTTGAAGGTCTCAGAGCTTTGCCAGAGAATATTAGAGAACAAACAGCATGATGAAGACCAAGAAACAGAGCAAATAAAATTGTGGAGATGTTCAAAGCATTGCCTGGTTATAAAACAATGTCCCAGCTTTGAACACGTCACAGACCACTGCTGCATCCGATGACAAAGGACCTAGAAAAATAGCCTAAACTAATAAGGAGAGCAATAATCAGACAATCAACTAAGACGCACAAGGCAACTATGGAGAAGCTGAAGAGATCCACAGCTCGAGTGGAACAAAGAAAGACATTGTTAAGAGGAAACATTTAAAAAGTCTCAGTCAACATATGGAAGGGGTTCAATTCAGTCAGCTGGGATCCACTAGTTGTGGTTACTACTTTCACTGTCATATAAAATCTAAATGAGGCAGACAGAAGACTGGGTGTAAAATAAAATTAAATAAATAAATAATAATAATGATAAAGACAAATAACTTCTCTTTTTCGGTAATGAAGAAATTATAAAACAAGAACAAATAGCCCAGCAGTTGGTTTGTTTTTTAAAGTAAAAATAAATATAACAGTGGGATGATGAAGCTTTTCTCCCTGCCCTCCCTGGTCCTGTGATGATGATAACAGTTAACAGCGCTGACTGAGCTGTGCGCACCCACAGTGCGCCGTCCAGCGGCAGAATGAGAGCCCATCGACTATAAAAGCATCCAGTCCGGCGGCTTTGCGCTTCACATTCTCAGGATGAAGAGGCTGACGCAACGTGTCAGTATAGGCTGACGCATTTTCATATCCCCCTTCTTTCTTTATTTTATTTTATTCTTAAATTATGGATAGCTTAAGTTTCCATTTGGAGCACCGATAACATATGAGCGGAGAGTTTTTGGAGACCACATACGCAGGAGGAGGAAGATGGGGATTTTTTGGCTCCACACCTGTGCGCTCTCAGTGCGGAGGTTACTCTAACACAGGAGGAGAAGCTGGAGACCTTCCTAAAAAAAAAAAAAAAAAAAAAGTGAGCCGATATTTCTCTGTACAAGCATGCAGAGCAACAGCAGCTCCCCCGGACCCCCCACCGGGCTGAGTGAGTGCGGGGGGCAGGAGGAGGAGATATCCGAGCTGGTCAGCCCGACAGGAGCAGGCTCCAACCTCCCGATGTTTAACCTTTCACTCAACTGCTGGCTTCTCATCCTCTCCAAGGAGTCCTCCCTGGATCTGCATGGAGACAGCGCCAACCTGCCAGTAGGTTTACTCAAAAGGCAGCAATTGTGTGCAGAGCAGAGCCTCTCAGTATTTGCATTAATAAAGTTTTTTGGCTGCAGTTTCAGATGCTGAAACGGTACTTTATGTTTGTGACAGGTGCGAGTCGTCATTGCTCTGGTCTACCTGGTGGTGTGCGTCCTGGGACTGGTGGGGAACCTCCTGGCGCTCTTCCTCCTACACTCCCGCCGCCGGGGCCACCACCACTCCGCCATCGACTGCTTCGTGATGAGCCTGACCATCACAGACCTCCAGTTCGTCCTGACCTTGCCCTTCTGGGCCGTGGACACCGTGCTGGACTTCCGCTGGCCCTTTGGCCGCATCATGTGCAAGATCGTGAGCTCGGTCACCACCATGAACATGTACGCCAGCGTTTTCTTCCTCACGGCGATGAGCGTGACCCGGTACCACTCCCTGGTTACGGCCCTGAAGATGAGCAGCCCCAGGACCGCCACGGCCCGCGCCAAGTGGGTCAGTTCGGCCATTTGGGTGGTCTCTCTGGTGGCCACGCTGCCCCACGCTTTCTACTCCACCACCGTTCAGGTTAGCGCAATTGCACTGACTGCGTGGTCGATTCCTGTGACCGATTTTCTTTGGGCAATTTTGATTTTTCTTTAAGAAATATAATTTAAAAAGCTGTCTGGATGCACTAAGAATGAAATATTCTCAGCAATACGAATATTTGCAGTAAGAAAAAGAAAATAAAGTTCTGAACAGCAACCCAAAGTTACAAAACAGCCAGAGCCGGCCCAAGGAACAGGCAACTTCTTGGGCACCCAGGCCTCATGGGACCCCCCTCCCCCCATCTTTGCTTGAATTATAACACAGACAATAGTTCCAGAATTTTAACATTTGTTTAACAATGACAATTCTTCTAAATTAAAATTTGCAGTTTCAGCATAGATTGAATGTTTTAAGTTTTAACATTCAAATTTGACATTTCTAAGGAGTTGGCAAGTTTATTTTGTAAAAGTCCAAAGAATAATCTTCATGGTTTGATTGTTATGTTACCTACAATCGGATGCTACGAGTTTAATATTTGTGTTTCAGCTCCGTTTGTTCACATCTCAGCAAATAATAATTCATTATCAGTGATTTGTTTTAAGCTCAGCCAGTTGAACTTGGGCCTCCTCTCCCAGATTTCACGGAATCTGCTTCGAAACACTGTTAGTGGTGCTGATGTTCTTAACTAACAGGAGGAGGGGAACCTAAATAATGTTCTCCCTAAGGCCCCATAAACCTTGGGTCAGCCCTGCAAGCAGTATATAGAAAACTTACAATAGCGTCTGCGGGTTTTGGTGGAGAAGGTATCGTTAACAGAAAAAAACCCACAGAAACTTTCATGGACAGGGCGCTAAACTGTTCCTCGTCTTTGGAAGACACCCTCATTGAGAGAAAAAAGTTCAGATTTGAAGCTAAGTGTTTGATTTTTAAGTTATTCACTCGCTTATTGCAACTATACAAGAGCCTCAAGCAGCCTTTCCCTATTATAGGTAATCATTACTTGTTTATTATACTGGGTCCTGAGGAGATGTCACACCGTGTGTATGACAGAGAGAGCTACACAGCCCTGCAGCTAAACAAGATTTCTGTATAATTTCAAAACAACGATTAAATGATCACAAAGCTGACATTTTAAACAGTCTTTAGTATCTTGACAAACGGCACGGTTAACACGGCTGGCATTTCCAGCAGCACAAATTCAACAGCTCATTGGAACAAATAAATCCAGTATTTTTTGATTCAGCATGTTCCCTTGCAGACAGAATTGGACTCTTCGACTGATAACAGGAAACTAAATGTATGAAAACAAAGTTATCAGCAGAAGTTTACTTGATGCTGCAGCCTAAAAGAAAAGCCAACCTGCTGCAGTAGACGCTAGACGTTCCTGTCTAGAAGCTTCTGACAGCTCTTATTCTTCCTTTGACTTCATTTCTAAATACTTCTAACTGTGAGACTTCTTCTCACGAGAAGAACTTCTACACTGAAAAGTGTTGCTTTATGTCATGACCTGGTCGTGCTTGTGTAAGGTGTATTGACAGATTGGAAACATCAGTCGATCCAAGATCAGATTTTTAGTCGCCAGTGGATTTCTTAATGTATTTATAGTCAATCCTGAATTGCTTCCTATTTTGACGAGCATCTTCTCGTTCTGTTGTGTTCCCAGGTGTCTGCAGATGACGAGCTCTGCTTAGTTCGGTTTTCAGACTCTGACTCAGGTCACTGGGATCCCCAGGTTTTGCTTGGGCTCTACCAAACACAGAAGGTCCTTCTAGGATTTGTAGTTCCCCTGATCATCATTTCCGTGTGCTACCTCCTCCTGCTGAGGTTCATCCTGAGCCGGCGCATTGTGGGCAGCTCGGTTGGCAACGGCAGCGGCACGGACAAGTCGGAGCACGAGAGAGGACGCCACCGCAAACGCTCCAAAGTTACTCGTTCCGTCACCATCGTAGTCCTGTCCTTCTTCATCTGCTGGCTGCCGAACCAGGCTCTCACCCTGTGGGGGGTGCTCATCAAGTTCGACCTTGTGCCCTTCAGCAAGGCCTTCTACAACGCCCAGGCTTATGCCTTTCCGCTGACTGTGTGTCTCGCCCATGCCAACAGCTGTCTCAACCCAGTGCTCTACTGCCTGATCCGAAGAGAGTACAGGGCCGGACTGAAGGAGCTCCTTCTGAGAGTTTCTCGTAACGCCCGGAACGTTCTTTCTCTGGCTCTGAGAGGAAGGAGAGTGGAGGAGGAACCTCCCAGCACGGTTGTGATGCACAAAGACATCAATATGTGATTTATTTTGTTGCTTAGACAATTGGGAAAGCTGTGATTAGATTTTTTTTATTATTATAAAGAGGATATCTGAACAACAAACAAAACCTAATTTGTCAATAAGCCTTAGGGGTTGACATAGTGTATTTTGTTAATTTTGGAGACAGCCAGGCTCTTTGTTTCCCCCCACTCTCATCTCATCCTCCTCTGTTGGTGCTTGACATTTCAAATAGGTCTCATAGCAGCTTGTGAAACAATAACTGGTTTCATATTTAAGTTGGATAATTCAAGCTAAAAGTAGGCTTAGCGAGAGGGAAGCAATCTGGTCTCAATTACGAAAGAAATGCTCAGATAACGTATTTAAAGCTAATTGGCATCACCGGCGGAAATGTCATTACCAATCTTTTTCTTTTTGCAAGCCAGTGATGACTGACAACAAGTTATGCTTCCATACAAACATTAAAGCAGCATGTTGTGGACACACAAACTGACAAAAGCTTAAAGGGACATCTGCATTTGTCACCACTATTAACGTCTGTCCAAAGCGGATTTTTGGAAAAGAAAACACAGGATGTGTTAAAGTTATCTTCTCAAACAAAAAGACCTCAAAAATTGGCCTAAGAAAATATAGGATTTTGATTCACTATCTGGGTCAGAATTGAACGAAGATCTCTGGGCGACAACTACCTTATTGTTTTTTTATGATTGCAGTACAGTATTGGCTACTGGGGATGTCCTGATCAGGATTTCCTTTATCCCATGTACTGACTCAGGTAACGACTATGTGCCAAGACAGAGCTTCAGTCAGATACATCATTAAAGTAATTTAAATGATTAAAAGAGTCATTAGCTTTAAAGCAGACATAAGGTCTGGAAAAGCACAGTGAGTGTGTTCATTCACATTGCATGTGCTGCAGTATCTTTCTTCCTGAAAGCCACAGATATTTTTTACCAACTAGGGTTTCTGCTGGATAGCGATAACACAAAGCTAGCGACTAGCTAGGTTAGCTAATGATCTGATATTGCAGTAAGTCCCTTTCTTCACTTAATCGCACCTCTCAATTCATCTTTTACTGAAATATTAGGCTAACACTAACATGTTGATGCCCTACCTTGACTTGTAGACAATTTAGGTAGAGACTTGAGTGTTGTTCCAGTTGCACTTGTGGACAGTTTGTGTTATATTTTAAACGCCATTATAAATGGAAAAGACATTTTGACTTTCAAGGAAAACCCATGTTTGTGATGTCAACAGAATTGATTGTACAGCCTGTAATATATTTTTGTGGATCATTCACACAAAACAACTTAATCACAGAAATGCAGGCTGATCTCGGGGCCGCCACATGGTAGATCAAGCACAAAATTGCCATATTTTTCTGGAATACAATTGATCTACAAAACTGCTGTTGATTTACAATAAGAACAAAAGATGAAATGATCAAACGCACACTTTTCTGTTTTAAACCAAAATTCAGTGATTTAGAAACCACCTGCTCTGAAGCAACATTTGATCAGTGTTTACTGATCCAGATTTATATAGTGTGAGTATCACACTCTATGAATAAATTGTTTCACAAGATGTCATAAGACTTTACTTTGTTGTTGCACAGAAAAGCAATGTGTCCCTGTTATTATAACAATATTAATCCTCTAAGCCCAACAGAGCCACATTTGTTGGCGCATTGTAGCTCATACTCTTGCTTATTTCTCCCCACAGTTATGTGATGAAATCTGAGCTGCTCTTTGTTGGATTTAATGTTCCCCTTTGTAAAAAACCCCCCCAAAAACAAAAAAAAAAAAACATCTGCTAAAAAAACAAAGATAATCAGCAGAAATGATATCCTCCCTCTCCAACAGTTTTGCTTGAAGTCACATGAACAGAACACCACCTCTCCTGATGTCTTCTTTTCTAATTGTTATTATTTTTGACTAAATTCACGTCCATTTCACCCCTTTAGAATAGTCGTGAAATTGTTGAATTTCAGTGACCCACTCCGCCACTCCCTTGTGCAGTGAAACAACAACTCCTGATCGGCTGCCAATCTGTGTTTCACACTGCCATTCATGACTGTCGTTGTCGTCGGCTCTGTTGTATCGATGTGAATAGTCTGGTGAATTCACGTATGTCCTGTGGCATTAAATAAAGCGAACGGACAAAAGAGTTCACGGACGTTTCGACAAAGTTAATCTCCCCTGCAGCCACAACAGCCTCACAGCGACAAGCTAAATGAGTCACTTGCACAAAAGCCGTTCCACATTTTGCCCTTTTGCAACCTTTAAAATTTCAACACGGATAACCTTCTTGCGGTCACACGGAAGATGAGTAAAGCTCCTGACGTGGCGCAGGTTCTGTGACAGCTCCGCCATTGTGTGCCAATCTGGAGCTGATTACTTCTCCAGTCCGAATCACAGATTTCCTCATATATATACAGTATATATTCTCTTTTGTCTCTTATTGGTGTTGATGAGAAGAAGAGTGGGGTCTCCAAGGAAATGTCTAGAATTACTTTAAGACAGAAAACAATAAAAAGTGAAATGTTAAAGTATAAATCTGGTTAAAATTACAACCCTCTCCGACACAACATGCGATCCGGAAACATACAGAGGTGTGCATAAATGATATCGAGTACAATTTAAGTGACACGGTGAATTCAATGCATCCGCTCACACATTAGTGGTCGTCTCAGTGCTAATTCATGCGACTCAAGAAAGACCTGACAAAGCCAAGGGCAATCTCACGTGTACCAAGTAACTGGTTGTCAACTACAAAGAGCAATTTTAATAGCAAGAGATGAAAAAGCGCTTGAAGAAACTCTATTGAGTAGTCACATCTGAGATGCACGTTCAGCCAGGGTTGTTCAAGGTTTGAAACAATCACAGGCTCAAGGTGCTTGCTTCTCAAGAGGATGCGGTCAAATGGGTCAATGTCAGCCACACTTCTCACAGCAGCAGTGACAACAAGCAGGTGGAGCTGCTACTGAAGAAAAATGTGTTTAAATACACCAGGACAACTGTTCCTTTGTGCAAGAAAGCTTACATATATATATATATATGTATATATATATATATATACACTGCTCAAAAAAATAAAGGGAACACTCAAATAACACATCCTAGATCTGAATGAATGA